>JASVEL010002441.1:0-12082 GCA_032618575.1 Nicotiana noctiflora | reverse complement strand
TCACAGTGGAGCTGCCAACCTTTGTTTCATGGCACGAAGTGAAACAAGTGAGAAAAGAAAACCTTTTGGTACTTGGAGTGATGAACATATATCAGATAACTGTTGGAAATCTGTGTTCAAAATCAGAAAATCAGAGAAGTAAACAAACGTTAGTTCAATAAACAAAACGTGAAATAATAATTCCGAGCCCACAAGTTGCTTGTGTGTCCTTAAGGAATTTAATCCCCTCATTGTTGCCCAAGGTTTTGGATTAATTCCTCCCAGGATAGAACGGAATAACTGGCAATCGAAACTGCAGAATTTCAGCGAACTCAACAGACGGAGCAAATCACACTTGACACTTAAATTTATTTAAAATAATGCAACAATTTAAAAAGAGGGGATAAATGTTTAGATTTTTCCATCTGATTTTCATCTCTAAAATATGAGGCCAAGCCTCTAAATTTATAGACAAAGGAAGGGTGATATGGAGAGGTGCAATCTAAAAGGTGCCTCTTATGGAGAGGTGCGATCCAAAAGGTGCCTTTTCCATTTCCCATTCACACCCTTTTAAAAAAATACAACAATCCCCCACATGAATGGGGAATGGACATATGTGAAAAAATATGCATGAAAATACTGTGTGATTCGCAAGTAGGATTAATCGCATCTGGATAAGTATGTTTCCCTTTGAACTTTCCGTAGTGAACTTATGTCGGATATACTCGGTCAATCGGTAGAATTGATATCTTTGAACCGTCGAGCTTTGGTGTATACCTAGACAACCATAAGTCACACAATCAACCCTTAACCGTCTTTGGTTCTCATTGTTGTGTTCGTTTCAGCCATGAACACCACCTGGTTCATAAGTGCATAGAGAATTGGCCTTACAGAATTCTCCTTGAAGCGGCTTACACTTCACACTTACATAGGTGATTCCTAAACGTGTTATCCCGTAGATACACTATTTGATATACCCTGTATCAAACTTAGAAACCATTAAAAAATGTCTTAACATTTTATCCTTGTTACTGAACATTGTCTTCATCACGAGAATGGACTAAAATATTATATTTGATAATGTTGAACCGGTCATGCATAACTTTGTTTGCTCCTTGAACCTAGATCTCGGACCTCCAAAATTCTGGGTAGAGTTACCGCCATGATGACTTGTCCTCGGCCATAGTCCCATTCCCTTAGATGATTTCTCAACTCCCTCTCTAGTTAGGCCTTTTGTAAGCGGATCCGCCAAATTATCCTTTGATTTTACATAATCAATTGTGATAATTCCACTAGAAAGTAGTTGTCTAACGGCGCTATGTCTGCGTCTTATATAACGAGACTTTCCGTTATACATAACGCTCCCAGCCCTTCCTATTGTCACTTGATTATCGCAATCTATACATATAGGTGCCAAAAATTGGGCAAAAATAGAATATCTTTCAAGAAATTCAGGAGCCATTCAGCTTCTTCACCGGCCTTGTCTAAAGCTATAAGCTGAGCCTCCACCGCAGAGCGGTCAATGCACATTTGTTTGGACAATTTCCAAGATATCGCTCATCCATTGACTGTTTAGAATCGATTGAACCGGTGATTTAATTTGCATCACTATACCCCCTATTATCGTGGGATACTTATTGTAGTGCAAAGCATAATTTGGAGTATATCTCAAATACTTCAAAACTCATTTCATTGTCATAAACATTCACTGCAAACTTCCTTATGTTGTAGACTAATACGTCTCGACTTTCGATTGCATATCAGATTATTGACTACACTTAATGTAGTATATTATAACGACAGCTAGAATGATTGGCGTCAATTGTGATCATAACCTCTTAATATATAACACATTTCTCAATCACTCTACCATTTCCAAGCATTTGTATGCTATTTATTCATACGTCTATATGATATGCAAATTATAGCACCTTTATTTATGAAACAAATCCAACTTGCAATGGATTTTGTTCATGTTCATTGGTTGGTTCACCTCAGTATAGACCAATGTATTAATATATCCATTCATGAACGGTCATTTCCATACTAAAACGTACAGACGTATTATTTTATGAAAAGTCACAACCTTCAAAGTGACATCATTTCATAAAAGAACCAAATAATATAATTTTCATTAAAGAAAAATGACCTTTCGAGAAAGACATGTGACCAACTTCTGAATTAGTAGTTTCATCAACTAGTCTTCATTAAGACTAAACAACTGATGAATTTACCAACTACTATATCAACGAGTTTCAAATATCAATTTAGACATTACGTCTCACATTTGCTTTTGTCATGCATAAGATAAAAGCCCCCACATTTTAAATATTTCATCAACATATAATCAAAATAACGACTATATATATGACTTGAAGTATTCTTAATGTAAACACTTTTATTTACACTCGTTAATTTTTGAAACTATTTGACAATATTATTTGGTCAAATCTCGCATGTCATTGTTTGGGTGACTTAACAAGTCGACACACCTTCGTTTCTTTTTTGGGAACCATGAACCCTTCAGGTTGTTCCATGTAAATTTCTTCCTCCAAATCTCCATTTAAGAAGATTCTCTTTAATTTCATCCGATGGATTTCAAGGCCATACACCGCGGCTAACGCTATTAACACCTGAGTAGATGTAATCATCGTTACGGGTGAGTATGTATCAAAATAAACAAGGCTTTCTCGTTGTCTAAACTCTTTTGACAACTAATCTTGCCTTATATTTGTCAATAGCACCATCAACTTTCATTTTACTTTTTAAAAATCCATTTAGAATCCAAATATTTATTTTCTGGAGGAAGATCAACCATTTTCTCAAGTATGAATACTTAATATAGATTCTATCTTACTATTGACAACCTATTTTCAATATTGTGCTTCCGAAGAAGACAATGCTTCTTTAAACATTTGAGGCTCATTTTCCAACAAGATTGTTAGAAAGTCCTGTCCACAGGAAGTAGTTATCCTTTGACGTTTACTATGTCTTAGATTTACCTCAATAGGTGTACTTTCTTTTGCTTCTTCCCGTGTTCGCTTAGATTTTCACTAGACAACTCATATTTCTTTTATACGGATAATTATTCTTAAAGAATTCAGCATTATCTGATTCAATTATCGTATTAATATGAATGTCGGGATATTCTGATTTATGAACCAGAAAACGATATGCCTTACTATTTGTTGCATATCTTATGAAAACGAATCAACAATTTTCGATCCGATTTTTATCCTTTTGGGTTTAAGAACTTGCACTTTACCCAAATATCCCCCACACTTGAAAATATTTCAAGTTGGATTTTCTTCCCTTTATTCATTTTTCGTATGAAAGGATTCCGTAAGAATAGCTTCTCCCCACAAGATCTGGGGTAAACAAGAACTTACAACAAGGCATTTTAGCATTTCTTTTAACGTTCTACTCATTCTTTTCGCAATTCCATTAGATTGCGCTAATGAAGGGGCGGTCGTTTGGTGAATAATGTCGTATTCCAAACATATTTCATATTTGACGCCCCTATTACGTTGTTGAGCCAACCACAAGAACTGTTGTTTGTGCCATAACATAGTCAGAATAAATGGTGAAGTTTTTAATCTTCAAACCAATCTGACACAATCAGAATTAATAAACGGTGAAGTTTTTAATCTTCTAACCGAGTACTACCTAATACCGGATCTTTAAACGGTGAAGTTTTTAATCTTCAAGCCGAGTAATTCCTGATACTGGATCTAATAAATGGTGAAGTTTTTAATCTTCAAACCGAGTAATATGTGACACAATCAAATTTAATAGACGATGAAGTTTTTAATCTTCAAATCGAATAATAAATTAGAGTAGAAAATCACTCGGATTTTAATCTCCAAAACGAGTATAAAGTCACTTAGACTTTAATTTCCAACAAATGAGTAGAAAGTCACGAAGACTTTAATCTCAATGAATGAATACAAATCGTGCAGATTTTGATCTCGAAAGGAGTAGAAATCACGAAGATTTTAGTCTCCATAACGGGAGTAAAAAATTCACGAGAATTTTAATTCCTTTTCCAAATGATTTTTCCAACTAAATCATTATAACTCTTTAAACAATTTGATTCTTTAATCAAACACATGTATGTTCATATTTACATATATTATATTCATGATCTCAAGAATACTTTCAAGTATCAATGTAAGCCTAATTTCTGCTTACAACCTTGAAAATAATCTTCCACATAATTTATGCATTTTACCAAATTTTATACTGACAATTCAATTCTATTTGGTATACGGAATAATAATTTTCCTTGAATCATATGTTATCCTATTCCTAGCATGCAAATAGGATCTATTTTGAGATCATCACATAATAAACATCTACCCTAACATTCAAAAATTTAATTTCATAAATTACACAGGGTAAAAATTCAAAAAGAAAGCATAACCTGGTATAGTTATCACTTTCTGTTGAAGATACTGAGTTAGTCCCGCAAAGACTTTGATATTCATGTACCGAGAGCAATGCTCCTTTCAGAATTCCTTTGGAAATCTACCAGAACGATGCAAATCTTATGAACAGTTGCAATACTTGTATATTCGAACCAGTGAATCCACACGTTCAAATGTTCATTATTCATCTGTGTTGCCTTTCGTTTTCTTTCTTTGCCGGTTTGGAACCTATTGGCTTCATGCCCCTCTTTATTCAAGGTAGTCTATTTCTTCGTGAGTAGGCCATATAAGATACTATATGTTGGAAGCCGGATACCAGAAACAAAATTCTTCCTCTCTTTATGATCTTGATGATGCAACATATCAAGTAGTTTCTGCCCAAGATCAGCATCGACAATACTTCATCGTCTTTTCCATGGCAGAAAATAACAATTAAATTCAATACCACTTCGTATAATATCTCTATCAGCCATAACAGAACAATTATTAAATTCCTTAAGATTGTTGGAAATCTGTGTTCAAAATCAGAAAATCAGAGAAGTAAACAAACGTTAGTTCAATAAATAAAACGTGAAATAATAATTCCGAGCCCACAAGTTGCTTGTGTGTCCTTAAGGAATTTAATCCCCTCACTGTTGCCCAAGGTTTTGGATTAATTCCTCCCAGGATAGAACGGAATAACTGGCAATCGAAACTGCAGAATTTCAGCGAACCCAACAGACGGAGCAAATCACACTTGACACTTAAGTTTATTTGAAAATAATGCAACAATATAAAAAGAGGGGATAAATGTTTAGATTTTTCCATCTGATTTTCATCTTTAAAATATGAGGCCAAGCCTCTAAATTTATAGACAAAGGAAGGGTGATATGGAGAGGTGCAATCTAAAAGGTGCCTCTTATGGAGAGGTGCGATCCAAAAGGTGCCTTTTCCATTTCCCATTCACACCCTTTTAAAAAAAATACAACAATAACGATCATGAAGAATCTATAAGCAACTGCGTCATGGCCCCAAGTGAAACAAGTGAGGTAAGATCTCTTGACTGTGATAAATGTAATGAACTTCAAAATATCGTGGAACAGACTTTAGGGGATATGAGAAAAATATTTGATGTGCAAGAATATTAAATGGGAGAAGAAGAATTGGGAGACCTAACTTGAAGAACATAACAATTTGAAAAAGGAGAAGGAAGAGCGGGATATTTTACTCGAAGAAAATCAAGTTGAAAATGTCTTACTTCAAGAAGAAAATGCAAAACTTCGCAAACAAATGAATAGTTTGCACAAATCTTCTTGTCATCATTTTAATCAACCAAACAAGCGGACTCATTTTCTTAATAACTTCAAGTTGACTGAAAAGGGATCTACAAGTAGACGCCCTACCTCAAACAAATCGACTCAAGAAAGCTTCAAGTCGACTAAGATACCTGATTTGTTACATGTTTGGACATAAGGTATTTTTATGTAATTATGTGTAAAGCCATGTTAGATAAAAATTTATTTGGAGACCTAAACAGTTACATGTATCTCCAATTATACAAGCTACTGTAAGCATAAACTTTAATTCTACCAGGATCTTGAACATGATAATCTTACATATAATCGACATAGAAAACATACCTGAATCGTGAGCCATCATCTTTAAGCGGAAGCGTTAATTGGTAATTGGTTTCTCGCCCCTTGCCCTAGCTTTCGTTACCGCCGACTTTAGGGATGGAAGAGAGGAAAAGCAGTAACCCTAATGGGTGGGGAGAGGACCAATTTATAGATATTCTCAGTTAATCTGGTACGTCCATCAAGTAACCAATCGGACGGATGAGATTTATTCATTAATTAAATATTAATTATGGGCCTAATTTTATTGGGCCACATAACGTATGAAAATAACTTACATTCTCCCACTTGGCCCAATAATCACATAATATTAATATTTAATATAGGAACATTAGTTGCGCATAAACAAATCTCGTCTATAATGTCCATCATAAATACCATAATACGATAAACTAGTAAATGTGAGTTATGGCGGTTATACATAATTTGTCTACATACTCCCTTCCATATACTACAACATTAATAATTTATCGTATCAGGTTCATAAGCTATAAAACTTTTATGGTCCACAATAATGTCTCCTTGAGACTTATCCTGTAATATCTCAAAACAATAATGTGCACACCATTATGAGAAACAGGAAATCACTAATGTATATCAGAAACATATAAATGAGCTCACAGTGTCAAAACATCATAAATACATCAGTCATAAATACAACCAAGACCCATTCTATGTACATGTTCTTTAAATATCTTTGGTTGTAAGCCTTTCGTTAACGGATCTGCAATCATGAGATCTGTTCTAATATGCTCAAGTGACACTCTTTGTTTCTGAACTTCCTCCTTGACGGTAAAGTACTTTAATTCCATATGCTTGGCACCTTTGGAGTACTTATCGTTCTTGGAGAAGAATACTGCTGCAGAATTATCACAGTAAATTTTCAGTGGCTTGGTAATGGTGTCGACAACCCCAAGTCCTGAAATAAAGTTTCGCAGCCATAATGCATGAATTGTGGCCTCAAAACATGCCACAAATTCTGCTTCCATCGTGGATGTAGCAATGACAGATTGTTTGGCACTCTTCCACGATATTGCTCCTTCAGCTAATTGGAACAAATAACCAAACGTGGATTTTCTAGTGTCAATACATCCAGCGAAATCTGAATCCGAGTATCCAACAACTTCCAAATGCTTGGATCTCCTATACATGAGCATGTAATCCTTCGTTCCTTTCAGGTACCTCAAAACTTTCTTTGCAGCTTTCCAGTGATCAATTCCCGGGTTACTCTGATATCTTCCTAACATTCCGACCGCAAAGCTAATATCCGGTCCTGTGCAAGTCTGAGCATACATCAGACTGCCAACAATAGAAGAGTAAGGAATTGATTCCATTTCTTTTCGCTCTACATCATTCTTAGGACATTGCATGAGACTAAATTTGTCCCCTTTTTGAATTGGAACAATTCTTGCTGAACAATTGTTCATGTTAAATCTCTCAAGAATTCTTTCGATATAGCCTTTCTGAGACAATCCCAATAATCCTTGTGATCTATCACGGAATATTTCTATTCCTATCACATAGGATGCCTCACCCATATCTTTCATTTCAAAATTCTTAGAGAGAAAATCTTTAGTCTCACGCAATATACCTAAGTCATTAGCAGCAAGTAGAATATCATCAACATATAGGACTAAAAATATAAACTTGCTCCCACCGATCTTTTGGTATATACACCGATCAACGGTATTTTCCACAAATCCAAAAGATGTTATGGTATCATTGAACTTTATATACCATTGTCGTGAGGCTTGTTTAAGTCCATATATTGCCTTTTTCAGTTTACACACCATTCGACCTTTCCCTTTAGTTTCGAAACCCTCTGGTTGGTCCATATACACTTCCTCCTCGAGATCTCCATTAAGAAAGGCAGTTTTCACATCCATTTGGTGTAACTCCAAATCATAATGAGCCACCAAAGCCATAATAATTCTTAACGAGTCTTTCTTTGAGACCGGTGAAAAGGTCTCTTTATAATCAATGCCTCCTTTCTGAGTATAACCCTTGGCAACAAGTCTGGCTTTATATCTCTCAATATTGCCATTTGAATCGTGTTTGGTCTTAAAGACCCATCTACACCCGATTCTTTTAGAACTTTCAGGCAATTCAACGAGATCCCAGACTTTATTGTATTCCATGGATTTTAACTCTTCCTTCATGGCATCAATCCATTTGTCGGACTCATTACTTTCTATGGCTTGTGAAAATGAAACCGGATCCTTATTAAGACCAATATCAAAATCTGACTCTTGCAAATAAACCACGTAATCATCCGAAATAGCCGATTTTCTAACTCTTTGAGATTTTCTTAATGGCATTTCTTGTGGTTCATTTGTGTCGGATATTTGTGAGTTAGTTTCTTCATGAAGTGTTTCATCCAAATGTTGCTCGGCGTTGTCAAAGTGTTCTTCAACAACTGGAACAATATTTGGTATTTGTATGGAAGTAGGCATATTTCTGGGTAATAGAATATTGACCCTTACCTCTTTAATTTCCACACTTTGCTTTTCAACACTCCCACTAACTTCACCATTCTCAATGAATCTTGCATTACCGGTTTCAACAATTCTTGAACTATGGTTTGGACAGTAAAACACATACCCTTTAGATTTCTCTGGGTAACCAATAAAGTAACCACTTACTGTTCGAGAATCTAATTTCTTTTCTTGTGGATTATAAACTCTAGCTTCCGCTGGGCAACCCCAAACATGTAGGTGCCTTAAACTAGGTTTCCTTCATGTCCACAGTTCAAAAGGGGTCTTTGGAACTGCCTTACTAGGAACCCTATTTAACAAATATACAGCGGTTTTAAGAGCATACATCCACAATGATTTGGGTAATGAGGAATTACTTATCATGCTCCTAACCATGTCCATAAGTTTCGATTGCGCCTTTCTGCAACACCATTTTGTTGAGGTGTTCCTGGCATAGTATACTGTGCACATATGCCACGTTCCTCGAGGAACTTTGCAAATGGACCTGGACATTGTCCCTGACTCATTATATTTTCCATAATATTCACCACCTCTATCCGACCTAATAATTTTCACCTTTTTATCTAATTGCCTTTCAACCTCATTAACAAACACCTTGAGAGCATCTGCTGCTTGAGATTTTTCTTTCAGCAAATAGATGTATCCATAACGTGAAAAATCATCGATAAAGGTGATAAAATATTTTTCTCCACCAAAAGATGGAACATCAAAGGGTCCACAAATATCGGTGTGTATAATTTCAAGAAGCTAGGTGCTTCTTGTGGCACCTTTCTTACTATGCTTGGTTTGCTTTCCCTTTAATGCAATCCAAACATATAGTAAGATCAGTAAAATTTAGATTCGGAAGAATCTCATTCTTTACTAATCTCTCTAACCTTTCTTTGGATATATGACCCAAACGTCTGTGCCACAAGTAAGCAGAACTTTCATCTAGTGGACTACGTTTAATTCCAACATTATGTTGAACATTAAGAAGGGATTCAGAAAAACCAATATCGAGTTTCAATTTATATAAACCATCACTAAGAAAACCAGAACCATAAAAAATAGCATTTTTATATAAATTGAAGCATCCATTTCCAAACTTAAAATCAAATCCAGAAACATCAAGTCTTGAAAGAGAAATCAAATTCCTAGAAACCGAAGGTACATAAAGAGTCTGTAATAGATCAAGGTGACGTCCAGTCTCCATGATCAAACGATAAGTCCCTATGCCTTCAATTGGAGCCTTCATACGATTTCCCATGAACAAGAAATCCTTATTTGGATTTGTGGTTTGGATCGTAAGGAATCCCCGCAATGTTGTAGATACATGAGCAGTTGCACCCGAATCAAGCCACCAAGTATTATTAGGAACTTCTACTAAATTTGATTCGAAACATACAAAAGCACTAATTGTACCTTTCTTTTCGAACCAAGCTTTACGTTTCAGGCAATCTTTTTGATAGTGTCCTTCCTTGTGACAGAAATGACACGTATCTGCCTTACGTTCCTTGTTAGCATCCTGTTGAGCTTTAGCAGGTGCTTTCTTCTTCTTGAACTTGTTGGCCTTCACTTTAAGTCCTTTACCAGCTCCTTGACCCATGAGGTTAATTGAATGACTCCCTTGTTTCTTAAGTCGTGACTCCTCCCGAGTAAGCATACTGGACAATTCACTAACATTCCACTTATCCTTAATAGTGTTATAGTTAATTTGAAAAGGTCCATACTCAGGAGGTAACGAGTTCAGAATAAACTGAACCAAGAAGGAGTCATCCACTTTCATCCCCAAGGTCTGAAGTCTTGCTGCAATGTTAGTCATCTCGATGATATGATTTTGCATACTGCGCGACCCATCAAACTTCATGGTCGTGAGTTCAGCCATTAGTGTACCAGCGAGAGACTTATCTGCAGAACGAAAACGTTCTTCCACAAACGTCAGGTATTCCATGGTACTTTCTGTTTGTGAAATAGTACTCTTAATGTTGTTGGCAATATTCATTCGCATAAACATAAGGCTTAGCCTGGAAGAGCGTTACCATGCTTTATGGAATGACTTCTCATCCGCACTGCTCGAATCAGTAATGACAGCGGGCTTATCATTCAGCAGAGCCAAGTCAAGATCCATCACACCTAAGTGGAACTGGACTTGCTCACGCCATTCAGAGAAGTTCAATCCATTGAACATAGTAACAGACGAAGCAAGCGAATGAAAAGGAATAGCTGCAAAATAGATAATACATGCTCACAAATCAATATGGATTCAACAAAACAACTAAAGCATATCGCAGTTCACCTTTGGGTAAATACTACGACACACTATCATAATTTAAATGCCACTTAGTCTTTAATAGGTATTTAAATATTTTTAACCAAATATATATGCCATCTTTGGACAAACAATATATATTTGACTAAGAATATTAATTTTACCTCATCATATTTACTATTCATAGAATAATTGATTCACCTTTGGGTAAATCCTTAAGTTCTAGCAATAGTAAAAAGTAATTTATCCACTAATTTTAAATTATAGGCATTTCATTAATTTAATGGATAAACTATAATTTTATGTATACAAACTTTTCATGAACATACTAGTTTGGCCACTTTGGTGACTAACAAACTATATAAACATAAATGCATACATAAAATAAATATCATAATATTTTATGCATGTGAACACTTTAAACAATCTAGTTTGGCCACTTTGGTGACTAACAAACTTATACACATTAATCACATGATAAAATAAATAATGGTCATGATATTAAAATAGTAGCCTAAAGAAACAAACATAATTCCATGACCATAATTATAAAACAGGGACATAGTGGGATAACTTAATAACAATTTCAATACCTAATATTTAACTCCCAGATGCAACAACGTTTATACAATGTATTCAATCTTCACTGATTGTTTATTTATTTAATTTATTAATCTTCACTAATTGCTAATACTATTGATTTAGGTTGATTCACCTTCTACGGAACCAACCACAAACGGTTACTCCTTATCAACATCAAGAAAGGCCTTCTGGTTACGAATATTTCTAGTGTCACGTATCGTAGCATCAATGATCAAGAATCCATCATCGGTCTTATCTTTCAGTTGAACTGATATTGGATGTAAGCATAAAATTTTATCCGGTTTGATGGTGTATCACATACGTCATAAATTAATATCTTTATAATCGAAGATTATCAGTTCAAATAATCCAGGCTCGTGATACCACATGTTAGCATAAACTTTAATTCTACCAGGATCTTGAACATGATAATCTTACATATAATCGACATAGAAAACATACCTGAATCGTGAGCCATCATCTTTAAGCGGAAGCGTTAATCGGTAATTGGTTTCTCGCCCCTTGCCCTAGCTTTCGTTACCGCCGTCTTTAGGGATGGAAGAGAGGAAAAGTAGTAACCCTAATGGGTGGGGAGAGGACCAATATATAGAGATTTTCATTTAATCTGGTACGTCCATCAAGTAACCAATCGGACGGATGAGATTTATTCATTAATTAAATATTAATTATGGGCCTTAACTTATTGGGCCACATTATTTATAAGAAATAACTTACATG
>JASVEL010002440.1:0-58036 GCA_032618575.1 Nicotiana noctiflora | reverse complement strand
AGGAAGTGCATAACATCGGGGCTGGGCCTCACTAACCTGAGCAGTATATCTGGGATGATCAGTTGCTGGCTGGTCTCTACCTCTATTGGTTTGAGCTCCACCTCTATGACCTCTGCCTCCACCTCCATGTCCTCTACCCCCGCCTCTAGCCGGCCGGGCAGGCTGTGGAGGAACCGGAGACTGAACCATAGCACGAGAACCCTACTGTTGAGAGTTGTCAGAAGCTCGAGGGAAATACCTTGCAATGTGCCTAAGGTTGCCGCACGTATAACAAGCCCTCGGCTGCTGAGAATAGCGAAGTGGTGGTGCGCTGATAGGCTGCTGATCAGAATAATGTGGCTGAGGATTACGACTACTAGAGGCATCGTGAGAAACCCGAAAGCTTACTGATAAGGCCTAGGAGGATGGCCTCTACTATGAGAATCTCTACCTCCAGACGAGGTACCACTAAATCTACCCGAATTACGGGGTCTCTTATCCGATCCATGACCTACTCCATGTGACAAACCCATCTCGATACGGTGGGCTGCATTAGCCGCCTTGTGAAAAGTGATTTCAGTCCCTGCTCCCATAGCCATCTACAGTCGAATTGGCTGATTCAAGCCATCAATAAACCTTCTCACCCTTTCCCGATCTGTGGGAAGTATGACAATGGCATAATGAGACAGGTCACTAAACGTAGTCTTGTACTATATGACAGATATAGAACTCTGATGAAGACACTCAAATTTCCTGCGCAGAGCCTCCCTCTGAGTGGATGGAAGGAACTTTTCCAAGAACAACTCTGCAAATTGGCCCCAAGTCAAAGATGATGATTCTGCTGGTCTCGATACACAATAATCTCTCCACCAAGTTTTGGCAAAACCAGATAATTGAAAAGTAGCAAAATCAACACCATTAGTCTCCACAATGCTGGCTCCGGGGTATGCGTAGCAGGAGTCTAATTACCTCCTCCAACCTGATAAGTGGCTGGTGCTACTGGTAATAAACCTGCTCTGGTGATATTGTTCATAAAACCTGCTATCCGAACTAAAGTATCCTGAAGGTCGGGTGTAAACATAACCCCTCCAGGGACCTGAGCTGGGCCCACTGGAACTGCTGGGGCTGGAACCTCCTCCTCAAGATGAACCTGAGGTTCTGCCACTTGTGCTGCTGCTCGGGGCTGAGCTCTGCCTCTACCTCGGCCTCTAGGATGGCCTCGACCTCAGCCTATGCCCCTAGCGGGAGCTGCTACTGCTGGGGCCTCGGGCTGCTGGTCAGTAGAAGAGGAAGCGCGCGTTCTTGCCATTTGCGGAAGAACAGAGTAGAAATTCAATTAGCATTTAAAAGATCAAAGTCGCACGACTGGAAAGAATAAAGGGAAGATTTTCCTAACTCTGTAGCTTATAGGGGATAAATACAGACGTTTCCGTACCGATCCCTAAAACTCTACTAAGGTTGTTCATGAGTTGTGAGACCTGTGCAACCTAGAGCTCTGATACCAACTTTTCACGACCCGGATTTCACACCATCAGGAGTCATGATGGCGTCTACTAGTGGAAGCTAGGAAAGCCAATTCTTACTTACATTTCCAATTGTTACAACTCTCTTTTTAAGACTCTAAATAAAATTATGAATTTACAGCGGAATAAATAAATTTAGCGGAGGACTTAGCATATTTTAATAAATACGATACAGAAAACCCAAGCATGATACACTACCCAAGACAGGTGTCACATTACTCACGAACTTCTAAGAATAATACACATAATCGTCTGAAAGAAATATAAGCTGTTTATCTCGAATACGTGAGATAATATAGTGAAAAATAAAGTTAGAGGAGACAACAGGTCGTGCTACTGCCGCTGCTGCTCTCCATAACCTGTATCTGCGCAAAAAGAGCGCAGAGTGTAGTATTAGCACAATCGACCCCATGTGCTGGTAAGTGCCTGGCCTATCCCGGCGAAGTAGTGACGAGGCTAGGACCAGACACCCACATAACCTGTACAGTTGGGATATATACATATACAACAGTAGGAAAACATTATCGAACATTTATAAGGAAAAAATCTACTCTAAAATAGCAATCAATAAATTATAAAATCAGAAATAATCTGAACAATGGAACAAAACTTACTTTCATGTCTCAATTCATTTTCATTGCTTATCTTGTGGTAGGCGTACCACTCGCTCCCAGATTTAATAATAGGCTACCGGCAACTATGGCCAATGCCAAAATTCAAATAACTTTGTGGTCGGCGTGCCACACGATCCCATTTTCTTATTATATAAGTGGTCGGCGTGCCACACGATCCCAATTCTTTAATGTATAAGTGGTCGGCGTGCCAAACGATCCCAATTCTTTAATATATAAGTGGTCGGCATGCCACACGATCCCAATTCTTGCATATTACCGGCATTGAACCAATAATCTCTGATCAACAATAAGTATATAAAAGTATTACCGCTATTAACCAATAATCTTCAATTTCAACAATATTTATATATATTACCGGTTTGAAACCAATAATAATTTCCTTTCACATAATCACATAGGATTAATAGGAATTTAATCCATTTAAGACCCACATTCATGCTCGACCCCCAATGTATAGATACTCGTCACCATGCCTATACGTCGGACTCCACATATAACAATTAACACCTAAACTCAAATCATATTCCCTCAAGCTAGGACAGAACAAACACTTACCTCGAAAGTTTACGAACAATTCAATCTGTAGCAATGCCTTTTCTTTTCAAATTTGGCTCCAATCCAATCGTATCTATACACAATTGATTTAATATCATCAATTCAACTTAACAAACTAGTTCATATTGCTAAATATAATTTTTACAACATTTTGCCCTGAATAGTAAAAATCGACCCCGGGCCAACATGATCGAAACATGAGGTTCGAGCCAAAATAAATTTACCCAATCATCCACGAGTTCAAATATACAATTTATTCTTAAGTTCGACCCCAGAACGAGGTGTAGATCGCAAATTCTTTGAAAATCCTAACTATACCCATTTCACTAATTTTTCTACCCATTTACACATATTTAGACCTAGGAATTCAAATAATATTGATGGAAAATGAAGAAAATGTGTCAAGAATCACTTACCCAAGAAGTTTGATGAAGAATTGCTCAAGAATCGCCCAAGAAGCTATGGAGAAGAGAGAGTTTGTGAAATGGGATGAAAATCCCAGATTCTGTTATGTTTTGGGATTAAATTCACTGGACACACATTTTACTCTATGCGTCACAAGGCCTGTGATGCGATCGCATAGAAGAAAATAAAAGGGGGCAGAAAATTGCTCTATGCAATCGCGGAGAATCAATGCGATCGCATAGAAGGAAAACTGGTGGGGCTGAACTTACTCTATGCGTTCGCATATAAGGAATTCTGGGCCTCAAGATTTACTCTATGCGACCACGAAAGATATTGTGCAATCGCATAGGAGGGACAGTTGAAGCTATGCGATCGCATGGGTATTATTGCGATCGCATAGAAGGATTTTGGGACCCCTGATCTTTGCTCTATGCGAACGCAGCTATACTTATGCGATCGCATAGAAGAAAATCCCTGTGCAAAAATTGCAGAATTTCTGCTGCATTTTCAAGTCCAAAAACATCCCGATACCTATCTGAAACTCACCCGAGCCCTCGGGGATTCCAACCAAATACGTATACTGACTCAAAAATATCATACAAACTTGCTCGCGCGATCGAATCGCCAAAATAACATCAAAATCAGTGAATTGAGCCTTAAAACTCAAGAATTCTTTCAAAGTTTCATAATTTCAAAATTTCCAATTTAAGGCCGAAATACGTCAAACGCCGTCCGTCTTCAACCAAACTTTACAGGAAGCGCTTAACCAATATATATGACTTGTACCAGGCGTCGGAACCAATATACAAGACCGATACCATTACTTTTTAATCAAAGTTCAGTTTCATTTTCCTTAAACATTTTCAGAAATCAATTTAACAGAAAAATTCTTCTACCGGGGTTCTAGACATAGGATTTCTATTCCGGGCATAGGCTCGAGTTCCATATTTTTCTACGGATTTTCTAAGACCGTCAAATCATGGGTACGGGTCCGTTTACCAAAAATATTGACCAAAGTCAACCATATCAATATTATTATCAAAATTCTTCAAATTTTTCACATATTTCATATATTTCAACATAGAATTTTTTTGGCATCGTGCCTGGACTACACACGCAAATCGAGACAACTATAAATGAGGTTTTTAAGGCCTCAAAAACTGGAAATGATTGAGAAAATAAGTGATGACCCTTTGGGTCATCACAGATCTTCCTAGTAAGCTTAGGTCTTCGGCTTTGCGGGGTCTTAGCCAAATTTTGCACTTCTAGCCATATTTTAGTTAAATAAGTCATTTTGAAAAATAATCACAACGATGTCGTAAATGTGTCTAATAGGGAGTTTTATTGTCTCGCTTGATGTTGGTTTGAGTTTTTTTTTCATACAAGTATGGACCTACTTACCGGAGTGTGGGCATGACAGACGCCCCGGGTCTATCCAGTCTGGATCACAAATTCAGGTATTTGCTTGAGGAGATTTTCTTTATGTTTTTAGTCTATTCTTTTTATGTCATCTTTTACTTTCTAGTTTTGTAGAGTAAGCTCAAGTCTTTTGTTATTATATTTTTTATTTTTTATTTGAAAAAGATGTATAATAACTCCAAAAAAAATGTTTTAATTTGCCAATAAAAAAGAAAATGTGGTTTTAGTTTGTTTTATTTGATAGAACTACACTGGTTTGATTCTCACCGAATATGAGATACTATCACGACCCAACCCCGGTCGTGATGGCGCCCAACACATTGTTAGGCAAGCCTGACCAATTCCCAGATAATCAGTCAATTATTAATTAATACTGATCCATTTATAGTTGATAGCCTATTTTTATAATAGAAATATATGAAATGCAGCCCAGTAAATTCGATGTCACAAGTCTAGCCTCTAACATAAATGAAACACCCTATACAATCCAAGTCTAAGTAGAGTGACAAAAGACATAAATAAAAGGAAGGAGAGAGATCGGGTCCTGCGGACGCCGACAGCTATATCGATGTCTCCTCAGTCAGCAGTAGAAATAGCAGCAGTGTATAGCTCAACTGCCCTCCTGGATACCTGTATCTGCACACAAGGTGCAGGGAGTGAGTGAGTATCTTCCAACTCAGTAAGTAGTAAATAAAAAATAATAACTGAAAGTAAGAACACATGTATTATCACTAAACAGTTCTAAGAATAACCGTAAAGGTAAATCATCTCTACAATGGTAAGTCCGGTTCCAGTCCACTACTGTCTCACTCTGATCCAACACTGATCTAGCCCTGCTGCGGCGTGCAGCCCGATCCTTACTCATACTGCTGCAGCGTGCAACCTCATCCAATATATATATGTATATATAATGTTGCAGTGTGCAGCCCGATCCAATACATATATATAGTGCTGCGGCGTGCAGCCCGATTCAATAAAATAGATATTCTACTGCGACGCGCAGCCCGATCCAATAATATATATAGTGCGCTCACTGGGGGGTGTGTGCAGACTCGGGAAGGGGGGGCTCCTTCAGCCCAAGCGCTATAATACTATGGCGTGCAGTCTGATCCACACACACACACACACACACACACACACACACACACACACACACATATATATATATATATATATATATATATATATATATATATATATATATATATATATATATATATATTACTGCGGCGTGCGGTCCGATCCAATATATGTAAATGTATATACTACTGCGGTGTGCAACCCGATCCGGTATATATATCAGTACCATTCAATGGGTCCTCGACCCCTCTCAATCAATATAGACTCGGCCTCTCGGGCCCACTCATCTAGAATAGGGTATTCAACCCTAGGTATTCTCACTTAGAGTACACATCTAGTACTGGTTCATGCCATGCTATACAACTACAAATATAGCCGAGAGTATGTGCTCAACATGGTATAGAGGTCATTTAGCTCCACATGCTTCCCAAATATTCTACAGATCGGCACAAGGCCCCAAACATGGCAACTAGCCCAATTATATAGGTATAAGCTTTGTCTCAGTCAATATGCACTGTAAACTATCAATCGGGATAGACCAAGTCCAAATCCCTAGTCACAATACCACCACGCTTGTCACATGACGCGTGTTCCATCCCAACATAGAATTGTGTAGTGCAAATACGAGGCTTCAAACCCTCAGTATATCATTTATTACTACCACTTGTCACACCTCCTTTTTTATCGCTAACCCGCGAGGGCGCGAAGAGAGTTTTTCCAATTAAAGGACAATCAAAACGGGATTCATTTATTAAGAGATTCAGAATCGCCACTTGGGAGATTTATGGTGTCCCAAGTCACCGGTTTGAATCCCGAATTGAGGAAAGCTTTGACTCTATTTAACAGTCCGCGAACCAGAAATCCGGATAAGGAATTCTATTAACTCGGGAGAAGGTGTTAGGCATTCCCGAGTTCCGTGGTTCTAGCACGGTCGCTCAACTGTCATATTTGGCTTAACTAACTGATTTTTATAATATGCTTTTAACTTATGTGTAAATTTTAACTTATAACCGCTTTTAATATCACTATTCATTATTTTAATAAAAGAATTGCAACATCATCAAAATGCATCTCAACCACGTCACAATCAATATACCCGTGATTATCGACACATTCCGACTTTGTTGAGATTTGGATTTAGGTCACATAAATTTGCACCCGAGTTTAGGGAGATAACATTATTAAATACGCGCCTAAAGATACTAACACATTTTTATTTTGGGAAAGGCCGTGAAATTCGCTAAACGGCTCATCTCGAAGTCTAAGAATTTGTAATAATCATCTATTGAGGGCCCCAGAATTTGCGTGTTATTTGGTGAGGCTCGTCCCATTTATTATTTAAAGGTCAACCTAAAGTAAACTACAATTTTCTATTTGATTTTCGTCTCTAATAATAAAAAAAAAAAAAACTATTTAAATAATCATCATTTAAGGATTACTACATAAAATCAAACTAACAAATACAAGATACTGTTAATGTGCCTAAATCAAAACTTATAGACAAATCGTAATGGCAGAGAATTGCTACGTCCAACAGAGAAACACATAATTATGCACTGCCATAGTATTGTAAGCATATTTCATTGAACCAAAATGGGAACTACATGACCAAGATGGGAAATAATACCTTAACCGAAATGGAATGAACTACTGTTGATCGGCCGAAAAGCTGCGACCGGAAACAACACCGAAAACCTCGACGTACGACTGAAACTCCTTGGACGACAACCTCCGACGACCAGAAACACGAGCAACAACTCCGAAATTTCTTATACCGCCTCAGCTTTCACCCATTTCGGACAAAATCACGTTTTGCCTTGGCTTTCGACTTTGCTGATAGTGATAACTGTGAGTATGTGTTCTAGTGCATATGCGTGGGTGTGTGTTCCTTGTTTGTGATAGTGATGGATCTCGGCAGCTATGGAGGATGGTGGGCGGAGGAGTATTCGGCGTTGGTGTTGCTGGAGGGTAGCGGCTGTAATGGTGGTCGTTTGGACAGTGACGACAGGGGTGTTGGTCCTTGGCTTTTTCCGTCCCAAAAAAATGAAGAAGATGACTGCCGTAGCCTATATATGTATTGTATATTTTCCTGTTCAAAAATGGCCACTCTCTGTGCGTTTTTTCTCTAGGAAGAAGAACCAAAACAATGTTATTTTTCTTAGTTTCTTTTCTTCACTTCTTTTATTCTCGTCTAGTATGTGTTTTTTTGTCATCTTTTAAAACAATGAAAAAGCATCCCCACTATGTATTGTCTCTTTTCCTTTTAATATTTTCCTCCTTTCCGTTTTTTCAATTGTCTTTCTCTCTTTGTTGTCTTCTTTTCTTTAACTTTTTGTTTACTTTCTTTCTCCTTCTTTCTCTTTCATTTTTGTCCGTTCATTTCCTTTCTTTAATTTTCATCCGTTCTTTCACTTTCAATTTCATCCGTTCTTTTTTTTTTGTATATTTTTTTTTATTCCTTTCTTTTGTTAAAAAAAAAATCTCCCAACAAAATATTAACCCCTTTAACCTCACTAATCCATGTTTTCCTCCATCTTTTATGTAAAGTTGTCTCCCATGTGTCCAGATTTTAGGGTATTGGATATAGATTGTTATGGGCTAGGTCTGAAAATTAAGCTTAAAACCGGGTAGTTTGAACCCGGATATTATTCTATGCCTGAAACCGAGAATGAAACCATAATTTTATTTAATTAAAGCAAAATAACTATAAAAATAAGACTGGCAATTAAACAAAAACTTTTTATATTTTTCAAGATTAAAGTAACTACAAAATATTAATGAAACTATCTTTTTGTAATTTTTGTTTTTTAGATAAAGATAAAAATATAAAGTACTATTTTGTAGATAAACATGTCTACAAAACATTAATAAAAATATTTTTTGTAATTTTTTATTTTAAGGTAAAAATAAAGTAAAAGCGTCAAAATTAGCTGAGATAGCTATATTAGACCTAAACTAAATATTGTACGCTAAAATATAAAAAATCTCGGGGAGGGTTAAAAATTACGCGTCTACACCACGCACCTCGAACCGGCAAAAGTCCTAGCTCGCCTTGCGCTTGCCTCACAAATCGACCTCATCGGATGCCAAATCTGATCAAAACCAATAAGAATACATCAAAATAAGCTAAAGGAACATAACCCAATCAAAATAACTCGATTTACACCGAAAATCACGAAGTTGCCAAAACCCGACCCTTGGGCCCACTTCTCGAAAAAATACGAAATTTACATTTTCAGAATCCTTATCTTGCCACGATTCCATACATATAAAGTTTATCAAAATCGAACTTCGTTTGCCCATTCAAATTAGTGATTTTCTATAACCTAGGCTTAGAGCAAAAATCCCCCATTGACTAAATCATCCAATTTTCAGTGATATAGATGAAGATTCAAGGATAAAATTATTTAATTAGACCATAAAACTTACCTCCAATAACTTCCCGATGAATTCCCCTTCAAATCCCGTCACTTAGCTCTCAAAGTACTCAAAAATGGAGGAATAAGAATCGCGACTGAAATGACTGCCTTAAAACCCTTCTGTCGTCTAGTTTAACATTATGCGATCGCAGCGCTTGGCATGCGATCGCGATGAACAAAATTTCTGGCTTCCAAGAATACTCTATGCGAATGCATTCAAGCATACATGATCGCATTGCTTGACCTCTTAAACCTATGCGATCGCGGCTTGACTCATGCGATCGCATAGTATAGATTACGTTACCCTCTCAAACCTCTTATGCGGTCGCGTCCTATTTAGTGCGATCGCACTGCTTCACTGACCAATGCTATGCAATCGTAGCCTCGACCATGCGATCACCGAGAACAAAAATAATGCCTCCCAAAATCCTTCTACGCGATCGCAGGGCTTCCCATGCGATCGCAGAGAATTTAATGACCCTGCAATTATGACAGCAAAAACTGACTGTGCACAACTCCAAAAAAGGTCCGTTTGAACCCCCAGATTCACCCCGAGGAACCCGAGACCCCAACAAAAACCACCAAACTACTCCAAAACATGATACGAACTTGTTCCAATCATAAAAACACCCTAAAACATCGAAATTCTCAAATCAAGGCGGATTCAAGCCTAAGTCTCAACTAAAACTTCCGAAACAAACATCCAATCGAAAACTTGACCAAACGATGTGTGAATGACCTGAAATGTTGTAGACATATCCAAAATCACCTAACGAAGCTATTGCAACTATCGTAATTCCATTCTGATGCCCGTATCAAAATTTCATCCATCGACCGGATTTCACCGAAATTCCAACTTCACCAGTTCAAGCCTAATGCTACACCGAACCTTCAAATTAAATTCTAATCACTCTCCTAAGCAAATGATCCCCCGATGCTACCCAAACCATCAGAATTCAATTATGAGCCCTCTAACTCACAAGTCAACATCCGATTGACTTTTCCCAACTATTCCTTCATCAAAGAGACTATTTGTCTCATTTCTTACCAACTCGACCCGAATTTACTCAAATTCACCAAATACATATATTGAAACATGAACAAGCATATAATGGGGAAAACGGGATGGTAACTCACGTGATGACCGACCAGGTCATCACATTCTCCCCAACGTTAGCAAACGCTCATCCTTGAGTGGGTCAAGAAACATACCTGGAGTCTCAAATAAGTGTGGATATCTGCTATACATCTCCTGCTTGACCTCCAAAGTATCCTCCTACATGGACCGGCCTCTCCACTGCACCTTAACTGAAGCAATGTCCTTGGACCTCAACTTTCAAACCTGTCTACCCAGAATAGCCACTCGCTCCACATCATAAGATCGATCACCATCAAGCTGAATCGTATTGAAGTCCAACACATGAGATGGATCCCCGACATACTTCTGGAGTATAGACACATGGAATACTGGATGAACACTGGACAAGCTGGGTGGCAAAGCCAGCTCATATGCCACCTTCCCAATCCTCCTGAGTATCTCAAAAGGACCAATGAACCTGGGACTCAATTTGTCATTCTTTCCAAACTGCATAACACCCTTCATGGGTGAGACCTTCAACAATACTCTATCGCCAACCATGAAAGACACATCTCGAACCTTACGATCTGCATAACTCTTCTGGCGCGACTGTGCGGTGCGAAGCCTCTCCTGGATCAACTTTACCCTCTCCAAGGCATCCTGAACTAGATCACTCCCTATCAATCTAGCCTCGCCAACCTCAAACCATCCCACGGGAGATCTACACCGTCTACCATACAACGCCTCGTATAGAGCCATATGAATACTCGACTGATAACCGTTGTTGTACGCGAACTCTACAAGTGGCAAAAACTCATCCCATGAACCTCCAAAATCGATCACACAAGCATGCAACATATCCTCCAAGTTCTGAATAGTGCGCTCAGACTGTCCGTCTGTCTGAGGATGAAATGCTGTGCTCAACTCTACCTACGTACCCATATCCCGCTGAAATGCCCTCAGAATTGAGAAGTTAACTAAGTACCAATATCTAATATGATAGACACTAGAACCCCATGCAATCTGACAATCTCCCGAATAAAGATCACTACTAACCGCTCTGATGAATAAGTAGTACATACTGGAAAGAAGTGTGCGGATTTGGTCAGCCGATCAATAATCACCCACACTGAATCAAACTTCCTTGGAGTCCGAGGGAGACCACTCACAAAATCCATAGTAATCTGCTCCCATTTCCACTCAAGAATAACCATATGCTGAAGAACACCGCCCGGTCTCTGATGCTCATACTTGACCTGATGGCAGTTGAGACATCTGGCCACATGACTAACAATATCCTTCTTCATCTTCCTCCACCAGTAATGCTGCCTCAAGTCCTGGTACATCTTTGCGGAACTCGGATGAATGGAGTACCGCAAGCTATGAGCCTCCTTTAATATCAACTCTCGAAGGCCATCTGTATTAGGCACACAGATCCGGCCCTACATCCTCAGAACACCATCACTATCAATAGTCACATCTCTGGCATCATCGTGTAGAACTTTGTACTTAAGGACAAGCAAATGTGGATCATCATACTGACGCTCTCTAATGCGATTATATAATGTGGACTGAGAAATAACATAAGCCAACACTAGGCTCGGCTTACAAATATCCAACCTCACTAGCCGATTGGCCAACGCCTAAACATCATATGCAAAGGGCCTCTCCCCAACTGGAATATAAGCTAAGCTGCCCATACTAATCGTCTTTCGGCTCAAAGCATCATCCACAACATTGGCCTTCCCCGGATGATACAATATAGTAATGTCATAATCTTTAAGCAACTATAGCCACCTCCGTTGTCTCGAATTAAGGTCCTTCTATTTGAACAAATGTTGAAGGCTGCGATGATCGGTATACACCTCACAAGAAACACCATATAAGTAATGTCTCCAAATCTTAGAGCGTGAACTATGGCTGCTAACTCCAAATCGTGCACAGGGTAGTTCTTCTCATAGGGCTTCAACTGGCGAGAAGAATAAGCAATAACTCTACCCTCCTGCATCAACACGCATCTAATGGCAAATCTCGAGGCATCACAATACACAGTATAAGAATCTAAAGCTGACGGCAATATCAAGACTGGCGCCGTGGTCAATGCTGTCTTGAGCTTCTGAAAGCTCTCCTCACACTCCTCGGACCACACAAATGGAGCACCCTTCTGAGTCAACCTACTCAAGGGTCAAGCAATAAAAGAGAATCCCTGAACAAAGCAGCGATAATACCCTGCCAATCCCAGGAAACTATGAATCTCCATAGTTGAGGTTAGTCTAGGCCAACTCTGCACCGCCTCTATCTTCTTGGATCCACCTGAATACCATCACTGGACAACACGTGCCCCAAGAAAGCCACAGACTCGAGCCAGAACTCATACTTGGAGAACTTGGCATACAATTTCTCCTCCCGCAACCTCTATAATACAACTCTAAGATGTTGGGCATGCTCCTCCTGGCTATGGGAGTACACCAGGATATCATCTATGAACACGATCACGAAGGAGTCCAAATATGGCCGGAACACACTGTTCATCAAATGCATGAACGCGGCTGGGGCATTGGTCAGCCAAAAAGACATTGCAAGAAACTCATAGTGCCCATATCTCGTCCTAAAAGCTGTCTTCATAATATCAAAATCTCTAATCTTCAGCTGGTGATAGCCGGAACGAAGATCAATCTTTGAGAATACTCTAGCTCCCTTGAGCTGATCAAATAATTCATCAATGCGTGGCAGAGGATACTTGTTCTTCGCTGTTACTTTGTTCAGCTACCTATAGTCAATACACATCCTCATTGGGCCATCCTTCTTCTTAACAAACAAGACCGGTGCACCCCACGGTGACACACTCGGCCGAATGAACCCCATATCTAGGAGTTCCTGAAGTTGCTCCTTCAATTCTTTCAACTCAGCCAGTGCCATATGTTAAGGACGGATAGAAATAGGCTGAGTGCCTGGCACCAAGTCAATCCCAAAGTCAATGTCCCTATCCGGCGGCATGCTCAATAGGTCTGAGGGAAACACATAAGGAAAATGACGTACAACGGGAACAGACAATACTGGGAGTCTCAGCTACAACGTCGTGCATAAATGCCAAATATGAAAGACATCCCTTCCCAACCATCTACCGGGCCTTGAGGAAAGATATTACCCTGCTGGGTACATAATCAGTCATGCCTCAACACTCAATTCTCAGAATACCCGGCATAGCCAGTGTGACTGTCTTGGCATGATAGTCTATAATAGCGTGACACGGAGATAACCAGTCCATGCCCAAGATGACATCAAAATCGATCATGCTCAACAACATCAGGTCTACTCAGGTCTCCAGACCCCTAATAGTGACAAGACAGGACCGGTACACATGGTCCACAACAATGGTATCATCCACCGGGGTAGATACATGCACATGCAACGCAAGACACCTTCAGGTCGTGCCCAAATAAGGAGCAAATATGAAGATACATAAGAATAAGTGGAACCGGGATCGAACAAAATTGAGGCATCTTAATGGCAGACTGGAATAATACTTGTAATAACCGCATCAGAAGCGACTACATCAGAACGGCCCTGAAAATCATAACAACGAGCCTGACCACCTGATCGGCATCCCCCTCGAGGGCGACCCCTAGCTGCCCGACACTCACCCCTAGTTGGCGGGGCGGGTGCTGAAGTAGATGGACCAGAAGATGAGGGTTGTCCTCTCTGCTGATATGGCCTGGATACAAGACGGGGACACTCTCTACGGATATGCCCAAACTCCCCACACTCAAAGCAACTCCTAGGTGCTAGGGGCTGGGACTGATGGGAACACCTTGCACCGAAGTGTCCAACAAGAAGAACTAGGTCAGGAAGAACCCTGAATAGATGGAGCTTGAGACGAACTCTGTGCTAGTAGGGCACTGAGAGATGGCTGGCCCTAGTGAGAACCTTGATGACCTCGGCCAGAAGATGACCCGCGATACTCTGAGCAGGCTGGCTATGAAGATCTAAAAGAGCAACCTCGGCTCTGCTGACTCTGGCCTCTAGTCTGAGTACCACTGGAACTAGCTGATCCCCGAGGCCTTTTGGCCTCCTTCCTCTCGCTCTCGACGATGGTCTGTCTCAATGTCATGAGCTATATCAACAGCATCCTCAAATGAATGACTCGGAACCCTCTCCCGGGTCATCAAAATACGAATAGGATAAATAAGTCCATCAACAAAGCGCCTGATCCTCTCCCGATCAGTAGGTACCATCCATGATGCATATCTGGCTAACTCTATAAATCTAACCTCATACTCTAACACTGTCATGTCCCCCTGGTGGATCCACTCGAACTGCCTGCGTAACTTCTTCCTTTGAGATCGGGGTAACCACTCTTCCAAGAAAATAGTGGAGAACTCTTGCTTTGTCAATGGTGCTGCACCTGCCGGCCTACGACACTCATAAGCCTCCCACCAAGTGAAGGATGCTTCCTGAAATTGGAAAGTAGTAAAAGATACACCGCTCGACTCAAGAATCCCTACTGTACGGAGCATCCGAAGGCACTTGTCCAGAAAACCTTGGGAATCCTCACCCGGAGTACCACTAAATATAAGAGGAGAAAGTTTGCTAAACCTCTCAAGACGATGCTGCTCATCGCCGAGCATCACTGGGACCCTGTCTCCTTGAATCTGAACAACTCACTGAGCTGGAGCCACTGGCTGGGCTGGTGGTGCCTCAGGTGTCTGAAAGCCCTGCACTACCTGCTCTAGAGTGTGAGCTGCGGGGGTTTGATGACCACCCCGGTCCCGGACGTAGCTACTGTAGTGGAGACTGAAACTGCCTAAGCCAGGCCAGTGCAAACTATCAATATCTGAGCTAGGGTCTCCTGTAGACCCGGAATTACAATAGGC
Source organism: Nicotiana noctiflora (assembly GCA_032618575.1). Taxonomy (NCBI): domain Eukaryota; kingdom Viridiplantae; phylum Streptophyta; class Magnoliopsida; order Solanales; family Solanaceae; genus Nicotiana; species Nicotiana noctiflora. The sequence goes on along the minus strand of JASVEL010002440.1, from coordinate 43,069 downwards.
ACAACTGGTGCCTGAACAGGTGTTGTTAGGACCTATGCAACTGTAGGCTGATCTGGAATAGGGACAGCTGGCGGGTCAACTAGCACTGCCCCAGCTGCTCTACCCCTACCACGACCACGGCCTCAAGCAGGTGGTAATGGTGGTCGTCCGTCTCATCCTGTAGCACGAGTCCTCGCCATGTGCGAGAGAATAGAATATCAAAGTTCAGGTTTTGATCAGCAAAGTTGCATGACAAGAATTTCAAGAATTTGAAGCTTTCCTAAAATGTTCTGCAGCCTCCCGAGGATAAGTACAGACTTCTACGTACCGATCCGCGAAATAGTACTAAACCGGCTCATGAATCACGAGGCCTAATAACCTAGGCTCTGATACCAACTTGTCACGACCCAAACCTCGGTCGTGATGGCGCCCAACACATTGTTACGCAAGCCCCTCCCAGATAACCAGTCAATTATTAATTAATACTGATCCATTTAGAGTTAATAGCCTATTTTTATAATAGAAACAACAAATGCGAAAACAGAAATATATGAAATACAACCTAATGAATCTGGTGTCACAAGTCTGGGCCTCTAACAGAAAGGAAACACCCTATACAATCCAAGTCTAAGTAGAATAAATAGAAGGAAGGAGAGAGACCGGGTCCTGCGGACGCCGACAGCTACCTCGATGTCTTCTCATCTAGCAGTAGAAATAGCAGCAGTGTATAACTCAACTACCCTCCTAGATACCTGTATCTGCATTCAAGGTGTAGGGAGTGGGGTGAGTATCTTCCAACTTAGTGAGTAGTAAATAACAAATAATATCTGAAAGTAAGAACACCTATATTATCACTAAACTGTTCTAAGAATAACCGTACAGGTAAATCATCTCTACAATGGTACGTGTGGTTCCAATCCACTACTGCCTTACTCTGATCCAACATTGATCTAGCCCTGCTGCGGTGTGCAGCCCGATCCTCACTCATACTGCTGCGGCGTATAGCCCGATCCTATATATATGTATGCATGTATATATAATGATGCGGCGTGTAACTCGATCCAATATGTATATATAGTGTTGCGGCGTACAACCCGATCCAATATAATAGATATTCTGCAGCGGCACCTAGCCCGATCCAATAATATATATGGTGCGTTCACCGGGGGGTGTGTGCAGACTCCAAAGGGGCTCCTTCAGCCCAAGCGCTCATATATTGCAGCCTGCAGTCCGATCCACATATATATTACTGCGGTGTGCAGTCCGATCCATATATATATATATATATATATATATATATATTACTGTGGCGTGCAGTCCGATCCAACTGTGGCGTGCAGTCCGATCTAATATATGTATATGTATATACTGCGGCGGCGTGCAGCCTAATCCGGTATATGTACCAATACCTCACAATGGGTCCTCGACCCCTCTCAGTCAATATAGACTCGGCCTCTCGGGCCCACTAAGCTAGAACAGGGTATTCAACCCTAGGTATTCTCACTTAGAGTACACATCTAGTACTGGTTCATATCATGATATACAACTACGAATACGGCTGAGAATATGTGCTCAATATGGTATAGAGGTCATATAGCTCCACATGCTTCCCTAATATTCTACATATTGGGACAAGGCCCCAAACATGGCAACTAGCCCAATTATATAGATATAAGCTTAGTCTCAGTCAATATGCACTGTAAACTATCAATCGGGAAGGTCCAAGTCCAAATCCCCAGTCACAATACCACCACACTCGTCACATGACGCGTGTTCCATCCCAACAGAGCACTGTGTAGTGCAAATACGGGGTTTCAAACCTCAGTATACCATTTATTACTACCACTAACCTCGAACCGGCAAAAGTCCTAGCTCGCCTTGCGCTTGCCTTGCAAATCGACCTCTTCGGATGCCAAATCTAATAAAAACCAATAAGAATACATCAAAATAATCTAAAGGAAAATAACTCAATCGTAATAACTCGATTTACACCAAAAATCATGAAATTGCCAAAACCTGACCCCCGGGCCCACTTCTCGAAAACATACAAAAGTCACATTTTCAGAATCTTTATCTCGCTACGAGTCCATACATATAAATTTTATCAAAATTAAATTCCGCGTGCCCATTCAAATAAGTGATTTTCTATAACCCATGCTTAGAGCCTAAATCCCCCATTGATACACTTTAAGTCCTCCAATTTTCAGTGATATAGATGAAGATTCTAGGATAAAATCATGTAATTAGACAATAAAACTTACCTCCAATAACTTCCCGATGAATTCCCCTTCAAATCCCGTCACTTAGCTCTCAAAGTACTCAAAAATGGAGGAATAAGACTAAAAATCGCGACAGAAATGACTGCCTTAAAACCCTTCTGTCGCCCAGTTTAACCTTATGCGATCGCAGCCCTTGGCATGCGATCGCGATGAACAAAATTTTTGGCCTCCAAGAATACTCTATGCGAATGCATTGAAGCATATGCGATCGCAGTGCTTGACCTCTTAACCCTATGCGATCGCGGCTTGACTCATGAGATCGCATAGTATAGATTATGCTGCCCTCTCAAACCTCTTATGCGATCGCATCCTATTCAGTGCGATCGCACTTCTTCACTAACCAATGATATGCGATCGCAGCCTCGACTATGTTATCGCATAGAATAAAATTGCTGCCTCCCAAAATCCTTCGATGCGATCGCAGAGAACAAAATGACCCTGCAATTATCACAACAAAACTGACTGTGCACAACTCCAAAAAAGGTCCGTTTGGACCCCCGGATTTAGCCCGAGGCCCCCGTGACACCAACGAAAACCACTGACCTACTTCAAAACACGATAGGAACTTGTTCCAATCATAAAAAACACACCCTAAAACACAGAAATCATCAAATCAAGGCGGATTCAAGCCTAAGTTTCAACTAAAACATCCGAAACCAATATCCAATAAAAAAACAGACCAAACGATGTCCGAATGACTTGAAATTTTGCAGAAATATCCAAAATCACATGACAAAGCTACTGCAATTGTCGGAATTCCATTCCGATGCCCGTATCAAAATCTCACCCATCGACCGAATTTCGCCAAAATTCCAACTTCGCTAATTCAAGCCTAATTCTACACCGAACCGCCAAATTAAATTCTGATCACTCTCCTAAGCCACAAATGATCCCCCGAAGCTACCCAAACCATCATAATTCAATTATGAGCCCTCTAACTCATAAGTCAGCATCCAGTTGACTTTTCCCAACTATTCCTTCATCAAAGAGACTATTCGTCTCATTTCTTACCAAACTCGACCCGAATTGACTCAAAAATCACCAAACACATATATTGAAACATGAACAAGCATATACCGGGGAAAACTGGACGGTAACTCACGTGTTGATAGACCGGGTCATCACAGATACGTAGGCAACCCTCATCGGGTCAAACCTCCCCTTTTTGAAAAAATAGCCAAAAAATGTCAAAATTAATTTTCGTCGTAAAATAATTGGGTTGATGACGTTTTAAAAAATAGCCGAATGTTCCCGAAATGGACGCTAGAAGGTTGACTTTGTATAAACGGCCACATTTGGTCAATTTTAGGATTTTGGTCGGTTAGCTAACGCAAACTTAAAATCTTCGTCCCCGAGGCGCTAAAAGGTTGTGTTTGCAATACCGGGTCTTTTGTTTTAATTTGAAAAAAAAATGTCAAAATTATAATTTTTGTCATAAATAAGTCGGGTGATGCTGCCTTTGTCAAATATAGCCGAATGTTCATGAGATGGACGCCGAAAGGCTGACGTTGCATAAGCGGTCACCTTTGGTCAGTTTTAGGAGTTTGGTCAGTTAGCTAACGCAGCCTTAAAATCTTCGTCCTCGAGGTGCTGAAAGGCCGTGTTTGCAAAACCAGGTCTTTTATTTATTTATTTTATTTTGAAAAAAAAACAAGAAATAAAATAGACTAAAATAAAGTAGTCAGTGGGCAAGTGAATGTCGTCATGATTTTTGGTCAAAATAAGCCGAGCCAGCTTCAGCGGTATTTTAAGCCGTTCTTGCCGAGATATCCTTAAAGTATCTTTCAGTTGTCGAAAGACTATTTTCGTAAAAGAACATATAGGTTTGTGAAGTTTCATATAATAATCCTCCCCGACCTCAATATTCATGTGGAATAGAGAAGGTGCCACATTTGTAAAAATAACTATTTCGTTAAAATTGACATATAGGAGAAAAAAATTTATCCCTTTGATTTGAGTTTGTAATTCTTTGATGTGCGGGTGTTTTCGAGTATGTAGGTTGTCTTTTCATCAAAGTCTGTTAAGTATAGTTAGCTTTTAAACCTGCGTTATCGAGTTTGTTGTATTATAAAAAATGAAAGAAAAAAAAAGTGTTTTGTTGTTATTTATCGTTTATCACCCGAACTACGCAAGGTCTGATTCATGCAGGGTCATGATACGTAGGCAATCTTCATAAGATTTGACCACAATAAAAAAAATAACAAAAAAATAATTAAAATAAATGATCAAAAAAATGGGAAAATTAGGGAGGCAGTTAAAAGGGGGTATAAGTATAAGAAGCCGGAATGACGCGCGTAACTGAAGGAAATGCATGATAGAAAGGTTCAACCGCCCAGGTTCATTGCATCTGTAATGTGCGTTTACCTATCTGTCAAATGCCCTAACACTAACGTGATGGCTTCACTTTGTTATGTTCATATCAGAAAGGTGATTGGTTGTGGTAACTCTTCCCTGCAAAAACATAGGCAAATGACAATGTCAGAGAACCTTAGAACTGAATGGGTCGATATCGATGACCGACACAACTTGGTTGAACGGAACACTGGGTTGGTAGAAGAAGTGAAAATGTGGAGACAATATGTGGCTGACATGTATTGGGCATGGATGGATGGGAAGCACCACCTTCGCCACCACCTAGCTTCCTGGACTCTATCATTACCCGTACACTGAACCCAATGCCAGATGATCCCCCACACTCTCCATATATACCCACCTATCACAACTTTTCCAGCCACTCGAGTAGCTCCATCACTCGTCCTCCTACTATATTCTCCCAATGCTACTCCCCTCCTCAGCAATGCTTCAATCCAAGGAACTCCCAAAACCATACCTCACGTTTCGGATACTGAGCTCTACAAAATGCCTATCCATCCCCTCGGGCATGCCGAAAACCTCTTGGATCAGGTTTCCGCCCAAATCAGGCATTTAGGAACGAGAGGTTGTTGAAACGAGAAAAGGCACTCACCCCTATTGGAGAATATTATTCAAGTTTGTTTGAAATGCTAAAGCATGCTAGCCTGATTGAGTGCTCCCCGGATACACTCCAGATCGACGTGCAAGAAGCTTTGATCCTACTGAACGATATACATACCACTCCAATTTCAGAGGACATAACATTGAGAACTATCGTACTTTGATCGTACTATATTCTCCCAATGCTACTCCCCTCCTCAGCAATGCTTCAATCCAAGGAACTCCCAAAACCATACCTCACGTTTCGGATACTGAGCTCTACAAAATGCCTATCCATCCCCTCGGGCATGCCGAAAACCTCTTGGATCAGGTTTCCGCCCAAATCAGGCATTTAGGAATGAGAGGTTGTTGAAACGAGAAAAGGCACTCACCCCTATTGGATAATATTATTCAAGTTTGTTTGAAATGCTATAGCATGCTAGCCTGATTGAGTGCTCCCCGGATACACTCCAGATCGACGTGCAAGAAGCTTTGATCCTACTGAACGATATACATACCACTCCAATTTCAGAGGGCATGACATTGAGAACTATCGTACTTTGAAAAAGGAAATACAAAGAATGATCCAAGAAGGTTTGATTGTGATCAATGGGAGTGGCAGAGAGCACACGGATCCTCTGGGGATAGTGAGTAAAGCTGAAGACGTTAAAGCAGATAGTGGTCTCGGCAATATTGATGCGAGGCTCAGTGGCTAAGATGTCGTGCTTGGTGATTGGGTATACGCTCCATGCCTTTGTTAGCCGGAGTAGAGCTTTGGTGGTTTGTTTTCTTGTCATTTCTCCTGTCCGGGTTATTCTTAGGGTTGTAATACATATATCATCTTGTATCAAACACTCTCCTTATCTTTCATTTTTTTGTCATAGCAGATTGTTTGTTTTGTTCTGGTTTGTTTCGGGGATTGTATTCTGGTTTGTTCTTGTTTATTTTGTTGTTCGAACCGTTTCACCATTAATCTAATGCAAATTCTGGTCTTTATTATTTCCAGTCATTCTTTCTATTTAGTTCTTTTTGTCCTTTTGTTGTGTCTTTTGGTCAAACGTCGATTCCAGTGACATGACATGTGCACATAATTCAAGCCTAATCTTAAAAGTTAATCAAAAAACTATTGGGAGGTGATCGGGGCATTTAAAGAAAATAATAACAGTTTAAGATTATTTGGAGCCCGAGTCGTGGGACGTCGGGGCAAGTAAAACATAAAGAAAACCGTAAAAGCAAGCTGGCCAAATTGACATGTGGTCGTTCAAGGTAATAAAATCAGAGTATTGCCCAACAGTGCTTTAGTGATATGGAGAATGTTAATCATATTGTTTTCAATTGGCATGTTTTGAAGATAGGAATGACGGAGGCATTTTGCTATACTATCCAAACACCTTATCGTTCGCTAACCCTTTGAGCCTTATTTGATTTCTTTCATACCCCTCCTTCAAAATCAGTAGAAAAGACTAGAAACAAAAATGTGGAAGATTAAAAAAAGAGATATAAAGAAAAGAAAAAGAAAAATAATAATTGAAAAGGAAAATTAGAAGAACGAGGAATTGGGAACTACGTTTGACTTGATTCCTCAAGGAGAATACGTAGGCGCTTCACAGCTCGGTCATAGTGTAACAAAAATAAAAAATCCCCAAGGAAGAAACTGGGGGTAAAATTTGTGTTTTTTGTAAGGAAAATCTGGATTTCGAAGGTTGTAATTTTGAACCCAGGTGTCACGACCCTAGTTCACCAATCGTGAACCTGTCATGAAGGCACCCAGTCCCCACGACTATGTAAGCCTAACACGTTGCGGAATATACAAATTTATGAACATTTAAATAAGAAACAACGGAAAATAATATAAAAAGGAATGTAATACATGCCGCTTGGCACATACACCCATCAAACACACTGTATAAAACACCACCAAGACCCGGAATCCCACGGATAACACAGACTAAAAGAGAATATACAACTTTGGCTCTATGTGTAAAGAGTATCTAACAACGAAATGAAGGAAAAAATCTACTAATACTATCAGAATAGAAGGAGGGCCTTCGGATCCGCGGACGTAGTAGATCATACCTCGAGGTCTCCCAAAGTACTGCTGAATCACCTAGTATGAGCCTGTCCTGATGTACCTGGATCTGCACAACAAAAGTGTGCAGAAGAGTAGCATGAGTACACCACGGTGGTACTCAGTAAGTGCCGAGGCTAACCTTGATGGAGTCGTGACGAGGAAGGTCAGGGACCTACTGAGAGAACAATAACATAGTGATAATAACAGTAATAAGTAGTTTAAATAACAATGATTCTGAAATAATAACAATAAAGTGATTTCTGCAACCGTCTACGATTAAGCTAACACAAGTAATCAACTCAACAAAACTCGATCAGCAAGTCTAGGACCTGTGGGAATTGAACCCAAGTCCCACTCTGTGATCAACAATCCAGGAGCTACAGGAATTTAACCCGCAGTCCCAATATAAGTATTTCTGGGTCTCCGGGAATCGAACCCGCAGCCCATGTCTCAATACCTCAAGATGTGTCTCAACGATCACAGGATCTCCGGGAATCGAATGCGCAGTCCATATCTCAATAACTCAGGATCTCCGGGAATCGAACCCGCAGTCCATATCTCAATAACTCAGGATCTCCGGGAATTGAACCCGCGGTTCATATCTCAATAACTTAGGATCTCCGGGAATCGAACCTGCAGTCCATATCTCAATAACTCAGGATCTCCGGGAATCGAACCTAGTCCACATTTCAATAATGTATCAATAACTCCAGGTCTCCGGGAATCGAACCCGAGCCCTTGGATCTCCGGGAATCGAACCCCCAGTCCACAAACAATACCACTTCGGGTCTCTGGGAATCGAACCCACAGCCCTAGGATCTCCGGGAATCGAACCCACAGCCCTAGGATCTCCGGGAATCGAACCCGCAGTCCACCAACACAACAAATAATGAAACGCACAGAGAGAATATAATATGCTAAACTACAACTTCACCAAAAACTAGTATCAACAGTTTTTCAAGAAGTTCAAATAAGACAGTTAGGCAAATAGACAGATAAATCCTATCTAGTCATGCTTTTCTAGTGAATACCAGGTAAATGTAACAATTTAATCAACTAAAAACAGGAATATCACTAATCGGACAATTCAAGTAAAGTGAATTACAACAACCAGCGCATGTACACGCCCGTCACCTAGCGTACAAGGCTTTTCAACTATCACATAATATCCTAGGGGTGAAGGTTCCGCCACACGAGGTTAGACAAACCACTTACCTCGACTCCGGTACAAAACCGCTAAGCAACTCTCTTGTCACGAATTTCGGCCTCCACAGGCGTAGTATCTGATAAAAATCAATAGAATCACGTCAAAATAGGCCAATTGGGCATTATCCAACCAAAACAATTCAAAATACAGCAAAACCCACAAGTTGCCAAAACCCGACTTTTGGTAAGCTTCTTGAAAAATCACAAAAGTTACATATTCGGAACCCTCATCTCAATACGAGTCTAAGTATATAAAGTTTACTAAATTCGGACTTCATTTGCCCAATCAAATCAAAGATTTTCTAATGTTCAAGCCTAGGGTGAAAACCCCCCATTAAATACCCCAAATTCCTCCATTTTCATGAGAAACTTGCATAATATTATCAACAACAATCATAAGATGAGTCCATAGTTGATTACCTGATGATTTCCCTTGAGTTTCTCTTCAAAATCGCCCAAATCGCCTCTAAAGCTGAGACCCAAATGTGTGGAATGTTTCTGAAATTTTTTAACTTCTGATACAATTAACTCTCTGCGATTTTCGCTTCTGCGGATAAAATTCCGCTCCTGCGAGCCCGTATCCGCGGCCAGATGGTCGCTTCTGCGATTCCAGGCCTAGCCGGCCAATTCCGCTTCTGCGAACATAGGACCGCTTCCGCGCGTCCACTTCTGCAAAAACATAACCGCTCCTGCGGTGACTTTCGCCTCTGTGCTCCAGAGTCCGCTCCTGCGGACTCACCCAGGCGATCAATAATCCGCTTCTGCGGACTTTCCCCTTACGCATCAAGTCCGCTTTTGCAGTTACCCTCTCGCACCAGCGACGCCGCCTCAGCGGACATGGTGCCACTTCTGCAAAGCTAAGCGCTTCTGCGCCCCATGTCCGCTCCTGCGCTCCCATTTCCGCAGGAGCGAAAACAACAGAACCAGCAACACAATCTGCAATTCTTCCATATTTTCTCCCATTTAACCCTCCGAAAACACTCCGAGGCCCCCGGGACCTCATCCAAACATGCCAACACATCCTAATACCTTATTCGAACTTGTTCCAATCCTCAAAACACGTCTAACAACATCTGAACCCATAATTCACATCGAATTCAAGCCTAAATTCTTTAAAACTTTCCGAATTACACATTCAATCTAAAACCCGACCAAACGACATCTGAATGACCTGAAAATTTGCGGACATATCCAAAATCACATAACGAAGCTACAGAAATTGTCGGATCAAAATCTCAATTATCGCTCGGATTCGCGAAAATTTCAAACTTCAGCATTTCAAGCCAAATTGAGCTACAGACCTCCAAAATACATTCCGAACGCGCTCCCAACCCCGAAATCACCAAACGGAGCAAATGGAACCATCGGATTTCCGTTCCGAGGTCGTCTTGACACTGTTCCGACTACGGACCATTTTCCAACTATAAAGTTTCTATTTAGGGACTAAGTGTCCCAAAGCACTCCGAATTCCAGAATCGACCTTCCCGACAAACTACAATAACAGAAATGAACTTAGGGGAACAGTTAAATTGGGGATCAGGGCGTAATTTTCTAAAATGACCGGCCGGGTCGATACATCTTCCCACACTTAAAAGATTTGTTCGTCCTTGAACGGTATAGAAAACATACCTGGAGTGGTGAACAGATGAGGGTACTGGCTGCGCATATCCTGCTCGGTCTCCCAAGTCACCTCCTCTACCGGCTGACCCCGCCACTGAACCTTTACTGAAGCGATGTCCTTTGACCTTAGCTTCCTGATTTGCCCGTCTAGAATTGCTACTGGCTCCTTAACATAAGACAGATCCTCGTCTAGCTGAACAGAAGTGAAATCCAACACGTGCGACGGGTCACCATGGTACCTCCGTAGTATAGAGACATAAAATACGGGAGGGACTCCGGCTAGGCTGGGAGGTAAGGCCAACTCAGAAGCAACCTTCCCAACACGCCTCAAAATCTCAAAAGGGCCAATAAATCTAGGACTCAACTGAGCACATTAGCCTAATATAATCTGAAGATATTCCCTCTTGTTCAAACAATTAAGTCTTAGAGCCTAATTCCAACATCCGAAATTCTGTGTCAGACTTGTTTTCATCAAGAGATCACTCAATATTCCTCAAACGCCGTCCTCAAACATGACTGCATAACCTCGTTGGATTCTTACCTTGCAACACAAAATCCACAGGACCACGATAATATTTTATGATCAAATTAGCCAAAAATTCAACGAATCGGATGCTCCCATTGCACCTCATGATCTACATAGGTCGCGTTCCAACTTTTATAATACTGACACGACGGAAGAGATGTGCCGATATCTATAACCAACTACTGAATCAACAATTCATTGGGTCTATACTCATGACAAGATCCATTACCTTGTCCTAAACCAGAGGATAATCATTTCCTCTATAATATACTTTATATAATCAGTTTGCACTGACGCCAAATCACATAATCCCATCTCACCCAGTACAAACTGCTCAAGCGATAAGCCACATCAGACATAATCAAAAGTCCCACAAGATGACACAATGTGCTAGTAATCCACTAATTCGTACGTGATACAAAGGAAGGCGAACACTAGAAAGAACTATTCAACTCTCACATAAACATGGACCTCCTCAGAAAATATGAAACCGAACACATGAAAGCAATTATAGACACTGAAATAAACATCACACTGTTGCGGCGTGCAACCCGATCCCAACAATATGACCATGGCGGCGTGCCACCCGGTCCCAACAATATAACCATGGAGGCGTGCCACCCAATCCCAACAATATAACCATGGCGGCGTGCCACCCGATCCCAATAATATAAAACTCACACAAGGAGTCATATGTCGAGCTGAATAGCTCGTCACATCAAAATACTGAATATCGATCATAAGCACACTAAGGTGCATGATATCAGACACAATGAAACATATAGCGCTATAGGCTACAAACTCAAGCACAACCGAGGTGCGATATAAGATCTGAGTCTCAAGAACCATCATGCTCATATAACATCACCGCTGAGCGGAACCTCAACACATAAGGAACTTACCAAGCCGTCTCACACTCATACGACGCAATATATCTTTACATGAATTAACTAACCGCGAAATAAGACCGCGACTATCCCTCCATAAAGGGCGCATTGCTGGAAGAAACATAAACGGCCTGACGCAAGGCTCACTTCCACATTTAAATCTATCCACCAACCTTAAGTCTATCCTGGTCGTGCCAAGCTAAGTCAATAGTATTTCACATGTCTATAACCCAATAAGCAGAGTGCCTTCCAGGCATAAGTTCTCAAATGGATGATATCACCAAAATCCTCATACTTGGTTTAAATTTCTAACCAATCAAGTGACTACATGTCACACCTATACAATCTTCTTGTGGGACAAGCTCCCACCATCTTCCGAATGATTAAACGGGTCTGCACATTCAACCCACCAACTGCACTAACACTGAAAAGCGATCAGGAGTCCCTAACCGGGATGCAAAGCCTTTCTCACAGGAATACCGATCTCAAGTGATACTGACGTTAATACCCATCTTACTCGAAACACTGAAACTCCCTTCCCGCTCATCCGAGCTCTTTATATTACATTTATTGACCAAACTGCGACCCTGGTCCTTACTTCAAATTTCATACCACTCACTGCACCTCACATGCTGATATATGATAGATACGATTTCCATCACAACTCCAGAACTAACGATAGGCTAATACTTCATCACATAAGACTTTTCATTTAACTCACTTCAGGAGAACCATAGCAACATGCAGGCGAATTCCCATAACCATCGAATCTACCAAATCTCTAAGTAGTGGTCTAAGCCACCTTAACCCTTCCCGAGATCTACCTACTCGTAACAGGCCCCTAACAGAAGAATACTCCAGAATAACATCAACCACTACGGCCGACAAGTCTCAAATGCACCACCACAAATCAAATGCATAACTCGATCACGTTGCATGAACCGATCATTGACACAAATATGCCAACTCAACTTTGGCTAATCAATCTACTTCCTTCCAGTTTATCCTTGATTGCCTTAGAAATGTTAATATCTCCCTTCAATACCTAACTTATTCCAACCACACTCACGCCGAGTGACCTTAAATCATGAGGCCATGCTGTCTCAAAAATGACGACCATTTCATGTCTCTCAAATGCTACACCACAAGTCGAAACATCATAGAACATTTTGTGCCTTTCTTCATAAGTTGCTTGAAAGCTTGAGCCTCAACTGTACTTATAGACTCAGAATTAACAAACACCACACTATACCTCTTGAATTCACTAGGACCGCTATTGAGAACCATCCGGTCCTGACTTGCCCCAGTACGCAACCAACCCTAATGAATGTTTATAACATATAAATACCCTCTCGATAAAGCACCCAGCGGGATCACTTCCCTCGAAGGCTGCACCTATACGAGGCATAATTCATGAATCTTCTCTCAAGTTTGAACATGAGCCAGTAAGGCTAACCATAACATGCATTCAACAATTCATATACCCAAATTACCACTCATGGTCCTTTTTCGTGGCTGTAATAACCCATTAATACACTAGTATCCAGAATCCACGCAGGTAATTAACCATGCGACCCAATCGTAAGCGGTGGGACTCTCCCACTTAGCTTAAGTCCACAATTACACAACTCTCGAACACATTTTAACCATTCTCTCAAGTCATGTACTCTTATTCAAATGCAATTCACTTGATCCAACGAATATATCCACTTGTGCTCTATTAGCATTCTGACACCATGAGGTATGAACTCATCCCAATACAACCAAACATCTTCCCCCTCCATGCATCGAGCATTCTTTACCGCGACAGCTTAAGATATACTGTGATTCTCATACCTACGAAGCACCATGTAGCATTCGTCGAAATCTTCCCTGCTGCTAATGAAAGGTAGGATTTTGTTAGGGACACAAGAACATCAAAAGTCCCAACATCATACAATACGAGCCTCAACTCTTGCCCATCTGCAAGTTTTCAAGAACTTTTTTGAATAGCACCTAAATACATCGCAGGCCAAATCGGATATGATACATGACCCATAATTTGATCGTTGATAGTGAAATCCTTTCACCTGGTACGAAGCCTTAAGATACTTTTTGCTAATCCATGACAATAGCCTTTATCATTCCTACATCTTCATCATAAGACAATCCAAGATATTTGTTTGGTACATGTCCTTCTTAAGATAGTTAAACTCATTTCCCCCAGTATCTCTGCTGGCTGAATCCTTCGCTAAATAGATATCTCATATGAACCATATAGTCTTTATTACCACCAACTATCTTTAGATCTATATCCACCTTGTGATTATACCATTACCGTGACGATTAGGCAGTTAAGTAAACCTCCTCAAGACCGTACTTATCAACCGAATGTCAGAACCTAGTGCACCCCCTTATGCACAATTGATGATCTCTCAATTCTCTTGCATTATCGATATGGATGACACGCGGTAACAATGGTTGAGTAAATTATTGACTCCCTTGAAATCCCTCTGCAGCGTCACGAACCGTCGGCGCGTAATTGATACGAACTTGTCACGACCCTAGTTCACCAATCGTGAACATGTCATGATGGCACCCAGTCCCCACGACTAGGTAAGCTTAACACGTTGCGAAATATGCAAATTTATGAACATTTAAATAAGAAACATCGGAAAATAATATAAAAAGGAATGTAATCCGTGTCGCTTGGCACATACACCCATCAAACACACTGTATAAAACACCACCAAGACCCGGAATCCCACAGATAACACAGACTAAAAGATAATATACAACTGTGGCTCTATGTGTAAAGACTATCTAACAACGAAATAAAGGAAAACATCTACTAATACTATCAGAATAGAAGGAAGGCCTCCGGATCCACGGACGTAGCAGATCATACCTCGAGGTCTCCCAAAGTACTGCTGAATCACCTAGTATGAGCCTGTCCTGATGTACCTGAATCTGCACAACAAAAGTGTGCAGAAGAGTAGCATGAGTACATCACGGCGGTACTCAGTAAGTGCCGAGCCTAACCTCGATGGAGTAGTGACGAGGAAGGTCAGGGCCCTACTGAGAGAACAATAACATAGTGATAATAACAGTAATAAGCAGTTTAAATAATAACGACTCTGAAATAACAACAATAAAGTGATTTCTGCAACAGTCTACGATTAAGCTAACACAAGTAATCAACTCAACAAAACTCGATTAGCAAGTCTAGGACCTGTGGGAATTGAACCCACAGTCCCACTCAATGATCAACAATCCAGGAGCTTCGGGAATTTAACCCGCAGTCCCAATATCAGTATCTCTGGGTCTCTGGGAATCGAACCCGCAGCCCATGTCTCAATACCTCAAGATGTGTCTCAATGATCACAGGATCTCCGGGAATTGAACCCGTAGTCCATATCTCAATAACTCAGGATCTCTTGGAATCGAACCCGCAGTCCATATCTCAATAACTCAGGATCTCCGGGAATCGAACCCGCAGTCCATATCTCAATAACTCAGGATCTCCGGGAATCAAACCCGCAGTCCATATCTCAATAACTCAGGATCTCCGGGAATCGAACCCGTAGTCCACATCTCAATAATATATCAATAACTCCAGGTCTCCGGGAATCGAACCCGCAGTCCTTGAATATCCGGGAATCGAACCCGCAGTCCATAAACAATACCACTCCGGGTCTTTGAGAATCGAACCCACAGCCCTGGGATCTCCGGAAATCGAACCCGCAGTCCACCAACACAACAAATAAAGAAACACACAGAGAGAATATAATATGCTAAACTACAATTTCACCAAAAACTAGTATCAACAGTTTTTCAAGAAGTTCAAATAAGACAGTTAGGCAAATGGACAGATAAATCCTATCTAGTCATGCTTTCTAGTGAATACCAGGTAAATGTAACAATTTAATCAACTAAGAACAGGAATATCACTAATCGGACAATTCAAGTAAAGTGAGTTACAACAACCAGCGCATGTACACACCTGTCACCTCGCATACAAGGCTTTTCAACTATCACATAATATCCTAGGGGTGAAGGTTCCCCCACACGAGGTTAGACAAGCCACTTACCTCGACTCTGGTACAAAACCGCTAAGAGACAACTCTCTTGTCGCGAATGTCGGCCTCCAAAGGCGTAGTATCTGATAAAAATCAATAGAATCACGTCAAAATAGGCCAGTTGGGCATTACCCAACCAAAACAATTCAAAATACAACAAAACCCACAAGTTGCCAAAACCCAACTTTTGGTAGGCTTCTCGAAAAATCACGAAAGTTACATATTCGGAACCCTCGTCTCAATACGTGTCTAAGCATATAAAGTTTACTAAATTCGGACTTCAATTTCCCATTCAAATCAAATATTTTCTAAAGTTCAAGCCTAGAGTGAAAAACCCCCATTAAATACCCCAAATTCCTCCATTTTCATGAGAAACTTGCATAATATTATCAATAACAATCATAAGATGAGTCCATAGTTGATTACCTGATGATTTCCCTTGAGTTTCTCTTCAAAATTGCCCAAATCGCCTCTAAAGCCGAGACACAAATGTGTGGAATGTTTCTGAAATCTTCTAACTTCTGATACAATTAACTTTTTGTGATTTTCACTTCTGCGGATTAAATTCCGCTCATGCGAGCCCGTATCCGCGACCAGATGGTCCCTTCTGCGATTCCAGGCCTAGCCGGCCAATTCCACTTCTGCGAATATAGGACCGCTTCCGTGCGTCCGCTTTCACGAAAACATAACCGCTCCTGCTGTGACTTTCGCCTCTGCGCTCCAGAGTCCGCTCCTGCAGACTCGCCCAGGCGATCAAGAATCCGCTTCTGCGGACTTTCCACTTACGCATCAAGTCCGTTTCTGCGGTCAACCTCTCGCACCAGCGACGCCGCCTCAGCGGACATGGTGCCATTTATGCGAAGCTAAGCGCTTCTGCGCCCCATCGTCTGCTCCTGCGGACTCGCACCTGCACTCTCATTTCCGCAGGAGCGGAAACAACAGAACCAGCAACACAATTTGCAATTCTTCTATATTTTCTCCCGTTTAACCCTCCAAAAATACCCCGAGGCCCCCGGGACCTCATCCAAACACGCCAATACATCCTAATACCTTATTCGAACTTGTTCCAATCCTCAAAACACGTCTAACAACATCAGAACCCATAATACACATCGAATTCAAGCCTAAATTCCTTAAAACTTTCCAAATTACACATTCGATCTAAAACCCGACCAAACGACGTCCGAATGACCTGAAAATTTGCGGACATATCCAAAATCACATAACGAAGCTACAGAAATTGTCGGAATTCCATTCCGACTCCCGGATCAAAAATATCACTTATCGATCGGATTCGCCAAAATTTCAAACTTCGGCATTTCAAACCAAATTGAGCTACAGACCTCCAAAATACATTCCGAACGCGCTCCCAACCCCGAAATCACCTAACGGAGCAAATGGAACCATCGAATTTCCGTTCCGAGGTCGTCTTTATAGTGTTCCAACCACGGACCATTTTCCAACTATAAAGTTTCTATTTAGGGACTAAGTGTCCCAAAACACTCCGAATTCCAGAACCGACCTTCCCGGTAAACCACAATAGCAGAAATGAACTTAGGGGAACAGTTAAATTGGGGATCGGGGCGTAATTTTCTAAAATGACCGGCCGGGTCGTTACACCAGGTTGTTTCGTTTTGAGCCTTTAATACCCTTTATTTGTAGCCCTTTCCAAATCACCCATTACAGTCCAAAGAAAGACCCTTTGACCAATCTTCAAAAGAGGCCAAGTCAGGTAAATGAGAGAGTTTCATCAGGACATAACACTCTGATTCCCAGCAGAAAAGACTCTGATCTCCAGCAGAAAAAATATGAGAGTCTTAGCGGTAACACCCCAATCCATAGCTGAAAACTAATACAAATAAGAGAGTCTTATTGGTAAAAACTTTCACGGGCACCATAAGGCGATGAAAGTTTAGAGAATAAGCAAAATAAGAGAGATTTGATAGTGAAAACCTTAGGGCACTACAAGTCGAATAAGGATTGAGAATCAGGTGGAAATCACCAAGCAGAAATCATGAAAGATGATTAACAATGGAGGACGGGCCATATGTGCATGTCATGACCATTAGAGTCAGTATCCGCGTTTGATAGGTTTTTATTTTTTAGTTTTGATAATTTTTCTTTTTAGAGAGTCATCCTTTTCCTTTTTCTTTTATTCTGTTCCTTTTATCTTTCTTCTTTCATCAAAAAATTCCCCAGTAGAGTCTGTTTGGTCAAAACAAGTGAGAAATGACTTCAAAACCTGCCATCATCTAGTTATCTAGTCTGTCCAGGGTAAATCAAATTGTGTTATTTATGTGTCCTTAACATGTTTCTGTTGTGATCTTTATTTCATGTTTCAATGACTTAAATTATATCTAACCTATTAGTTATGTAGAACTCCTTGAGAATTTTATGCACCCTGACGTTTATATGCTCAACTATAAACTAAGGTGTATTCTATGTGTCCCAACCCTTCTTTCCTGAATAATAGTTGTTTGTGTTTGACTTAAAGATGTTTGTTCAAGTGGTTTTTACCTCCAAATCAGTACTCTTTTTTCCAGAAAACTTATTTACCTCTAAGAATCCCCTCCACACTAATTTCCAAAACTCTTTCAAATCATATCAAGCAATCTCACTTATTCTTAGGTTATTAAGTCATGTCCTGTTGGTATGTGTACTGCTTAGAGATCCCTAAGATCTCCTTAAACTCCGGCATATCAGGGATTTCTGCTCCACACTTCACATAATCATTCTTTATTTGAGGAAGTTTGGGTGTGAGCACTGCCCGGGACCCTTGAGGTCCTTAGGGAACTCTGACACACCTAGACCTAAATGTGGCAATGACTCTTGGGCATTTGAAACTAGTGAAGACGTGGTACACCATGATTTTCTTTGGGCCTACTTCAGGCTCCCTGTAGTTTAATTTCTACTATGTTTATGTAATTTTCTATTTATTCAATTACTGGTTTATAATAATTAAGTGTAAACGGATATTAGGGTGACTGGTGAAAAGGGGGGTTGTTGTTTACTATGGTTAAAGTTGCGTAGATAACATGTTTATAGGGTTTATTTGGTTCAAATGTATTTTGTTAGATAATATGCCTATAGGGTTTTGCTTTGGGTCTAATGAGTTTTGCCTCCTTTACTTAATTAGACATCATGCCTATAATCTAAAAAATCAGTTTTGGTTATTGAGATCATTCCTATATAATCTAAATCCAGTTTTAATTAGAACTCACGCCTATAGGTTCTGAATCAATTTCATTATTCTATTTGGTCTTCAATGCTGTGTTAATTAATGTCACTAGAAAGCGTGCCTATAAGATAAAGGACTTCAAAATGTCTCCCTAGACGTTAAATAACCTTAAAACCAATTTTATTTATGTGAGAAACTATTCGGGCTTAACAAGCTATAAAATCAGTAGGCAAACTGGTTAGGATTCTTTCCTTATGCATATCCTAAATATGTAACATTCATCTAGATACCAGGTACTTAGAATTTCTGAACTTTCTTCAAAACATGTGTTTTAGACGCGCTATTTGTTTTCTATATACAAGTGGAGGTAAATGTGAGCCTTCTAACTGCTTGTCTTTATTTGCTTGTCCTATATCTTATTTGTTTGTCGCCTAGATTTTTACCTTTGATATGTATTATGAAGTATAGAACTGTCCAGATTTAGAGGTCCCAAATCCTTCCAGGACCACAAGAAAAGGACGGGTAGCAGCACGCTTAAAGGTCATTAATTAAACTCGTTTATAACCACTAAGGGGAGGGTAATGGGTTGTAAAGGATATGATGACCTGTATGATAAAGTCATGTGTATCCTCTTTCATTGAGGAGTGATTACTGGGCATTACATGGGAATGATCCTATAGTCTAATAAACTTAGGACTTTCCTTTCTCAATTACCGTATGTGTTTGAATTCTCTAAATTTCCTTTTCTATACGTATACATAAGCTGTCCAAATCTCTCTATCTTCATTATTTAAACTTTCTTGATCACATATGCTTTTAGAAGGGGAAAGCCACTTTATTTTCAAATACTTGCTTGCTTGTTAATTGACTAATTCATATTTTAAGTTTGATCGGGACCCACCGTCGTGGACCGCAAGGGGTGCCTAACTCCTTCCCCTCAAGGTTATTTCGAGCCTTGCCCTAATCTCTCGTAATACAAACTAATTACGTGAGTTAATTACTCTAGGTGCCCTAACACACCATAATCTGTTAGGTGGTGACTCTTCAAATACCCATTTCACAAAAGGAAAAGAGTTGTTCCCCTATGAATGTAGAAACCCATACTTCTCTGAGAAGGGAGGAAAATAGGGGCGCGATGGCATGGCAACTCTGTTGGGTATATTCTAGGTTCTTACCATAACGAACTTATTTTTTTGAATTAGTCTTAAGCACGCTTTATCCCGTGTACCCTCTCCCCTTCATTTGGATATAACTAATTTTTTATGATCTTTTTTATTTTGTAAAACTGACTTGTCTCTTTGTCTTATTTTTCCATAACCGTCTTTCAATTATTTTAATACTGTATTTATCATTTTTATGGGCAAATACTTGACAATATGTTGTTTATTATTGCATAAATCATGCTCTGAATCATATTCCACTCATGCATATCAAATCACATAGCAACACTTGATGAGTGGTTGCGCTCTTCCAATTTGTTGCCCTTAAATTCGAAAAGGTTTATTTGTGGTAAAACTAGTCGATCAGCGGTGCAGTCGGCGGTTTCGTGCCTTTATTCGAAAAGGTTTATCGTAATTGTGCATGTATCATGGTCAAACCTAATCTGATTAATATAGTATCCACATAATAATCCTTTGAAATGAGCCGTATCCAAAATTCCGTCGGGGTTTCCATAATCCCAACAGACATAATCATGTTCTGTGAATTAATTTAGGAGAACTAAATGCCAATATGCTAATCATGAATGTACAAATAGTCAAGTTTGGCGGGTAAAATGGCCTAACCTTTTTTGCTTTGCAGAAAATGGGGGCATGAGGTCCCCAAGTTCGGCATGGTCAACAACATTCCACCATAGCTACTAGATTGGTGGGAGGACCTTTCCTCAAGTGACAAGAAACACGTGAGAAAGCACTATGGGAATTTTCCTTCTTTACTAGACATTCAGCCAAACAATATGTTGGATTGCAAGAATTCTGACAGAAGCAAAAGAGGACATTTGGCTAGAGCCTACCTATTGTTGGGTCTACGTGAGCTAGGAATATCTGTATGATGGAGTTAGGAAGATCGAATCTGTGGAAGGTCCTTCTGGGACCAAGTAGGCTAGATTTATTTTATTTCCTGAATGTAATAAGGCCAAGTGCCAATAGTGACTTACTTTTCTATTATCTTAGTGTCGTTTTGGGATTCGTCTATTTTTCATATTATGGCATTTATTGGCATCTAAAGTTCTCCAAATCTATTTGTCGTTAGGAGTACCTCGGGCACAATGAGGCTCCCAAATTAGGACACAAATTTACATTCTCGCAATCAGAACCTTTACTGACTTGTTTACCTTTTTATTTTCCTTTTATTATTTATTCCCATCCCCCAAGGTTGGTTCGCTCACACTGGCATCATCAGTGTATCACACCAGATCTAAAGGCCCTCCACCTCCTCTCCTCCAAGCAATATAAAGAGAAAAGGGAAGGCTAAAATGGACGACTTAAGTGGTATTTGAAAGGAAAACGCAGAAATTGTCACGACTCAACACAAATCCGCCGTGATGGCGCCTCTCGTGAAGACAAGGCCAGCCAATAAAACAAGCGCTTCCTTTGTAACGGTTATTTTACATTTATAAAACTATAACATGGTTATCATAATCAAAAGCGCAAAAAACAATAGGGAACCATCCTGGCACAGTGCGACATCGGGGTGTCACTAGTCATGAGCTAGTACAGAGTTTATTAAATTACTACAAGTCCAGAAATTGGAACAACGTCTGAAGGTAAATGAACAATATAAAATAAGGGAGAGGATCTAGTATCGCGGACGCTAGAAGTCACCTGGCTCTGATATGATTGCAAATCTTCAATTAGCTCAAAACCCTCTACCGGTTGGTCAAGTACCTGAATCTGCACACATGGTGTAGGGAGTAAAGTGAGTACTTCCAACTCAGTAGTAATAAGAGTAAATAATAATTGAGCATCAATAAACAACGTAAAGTAAATCAACATGCTATATGGTATAGTGTAACACTTGAGAAAATAGGGATAACGTAAAAATCCTTTAGAAAATATCTTGACTCAGTTCAAAACCTTTTGAGAATATCTTTCCCCAACTGTTAAGCAATTATATGCTGAACAGGTAGTGCAAGTTAGCACAATGTCAGCCACTCGAGCACAAACAAGTATGCATAATTGAGCTCATACACTCGCCCTACAGGCAATATTCTTGTTCCTGGTAAGCTATTGGTACCTAACCCATTTACCTTATACAGTGTCATTGTTACCACTGTCTCAAATTCATCCTATTTAAAAGTGACCAGAACAGCGAATAAATATCTCAAGAAATAACACAACAACGCAAAATGCACAAAACATGAATGTAATGCAATGCACATGATGGTACACTCTAGTTCCCATTGCGGCATGAAGTCCAATCCATTTAATGTTGACGGTGCTCACTGGGGTGTTGACAGACTCAGCAAGGGCTCCTACAGCCCAAGTGCAATTTCAAGCCATCTCGTAGCATCAATCAATTCCTGGTCAGTCATTGTTACCTAACCGGTCAGCCATTGTTACCTGACCAATTTACATCATACAGTGTCATTGTTACCACTATTTCAAAATCACTACTGCGGTGTGCAGCCTGATCCATGCTCAGTCCAGAAATGCATATAAGCCACTTGTGCAATATCAAACAAATGGTTCTCAGCTCACAACGTTAATAAAATCTTGTTTGAGTTTTCAAATATTAGAAAAATGGCTGAGTTTGCAAAACAATATTAAAGCCCTGAACCGACATCGAATAGTATGCAAAGTAATGCAAAAATAGCGATATCAATCTCTGGAGGATTCAAATAAGCAGCACGAAGCCCGAAACATGGCAATCACCCCAAATCATGAAAGCATCAAATAAGTTTCAAATAATTATGTAGTAAAATTAATAACCGGGGCGGACTAAGTCCCAATCCCTAATGGTGCTCTACCCCAACTAACATCCGGCATGCAAGTCACCTCAATACAGCACTATGATGTGCAAATCCGGGGTTTCAAACCTTCAGGATATCATTTACAAGTATTACTCACCTCGAACTGGTGAAATTCCTCGCTCACTACGCCTTTGCCCCTCAAATTGGCCTCCATGCACATCGAATCTATCCAAAATCAGAGCGAATGCATTACAATATACCAAGGGAATAATACCTAATCAAAAACAATCGAAATGTAGCAAAAATCCCAAAACTAATAAAACCCGAGCCCTAGGCCCGCTCCTCAAAAAATTACAAAACTCACATTACCGGATTCCTCATCTCGCCATGAGTCCATAGATACAAAGAACTCCCAATCCGAGCTCAAATGACCTATCAAATCCTAATTTGAAATATTAGAACTCAATCCCTAGCTTTACACCTTTTTAATGGATATCAACCAATTTCCATGTCAATTCTACTATAAACTTGAATAATTAGGCCAAGGAACTTACCTCTAATCATTCTACCTTGAATCCCTCTTTAAAAATGCCTCAAAACTCTTAGAATCGCTCCACAATGGAGGAAAAATGACATAAGTTTGCGGATGAAATAGTGATATAAACCCTTCTGCCAATAATGATTTTCACTTCTGCGGCTAAATAACCGCACCTGCGGTCACCGCATATGCGACCAAACGATGGCTTCTGCGATCTCACTTAAATTCCCCCGGACCGCTTATGCGGTCTAGAACCGCATCTATAGTTGTTGCATTTGCGGATTCACGTCCGCTTCTGCGGACACTCAAGGATCGCGTCTGCGACCAATACGCCGCATTTGCGACCAATACGCCACATCTGCGTAACCACATATGCGGTCCCTTTTCCGCAGATGCGAAGATGACAGAACTGGCAAACTTCAAACATGCAACAAACTTCGAATTTTCTCAACCACGTGAATTCACCCTGAGGCCTTCAGGACCTCAACCAAAAGTACAGACATGATCTATTACTTTATTCAGACTTTCTCGAACCATCGAAACATTACCGTTAATACCAAAATCATCAAATTTCACCAAATCAAAACTTAAGTTCAACCAAAACTTCCGAAACTCGCATTTGATCAAAAACCCGACCAATAGATGTCCGAATGACCTGAACATTTGCACACATAACCAAAACCACCTATCGAAACTACAACAACTGTCGAAATTCCATCCGACCCTCGGGTCAAAATTTCACCTATCAACTGGAATTTGCCAAAATTCGAACTTTGTCAATTCAAGCCTAATTCTACATCAAACCTCCAAATACAATTATGATCGCACTCCTAAGTTACAAATCATCCCCCGAAGCTAACCGAACCACCAAAATTTTCATCAGAGCCCAATAACTCATAAGTCAACTTTTGATAGACTTTTCTAAATAAACCTTTCATTAAAGAGACTAATTGTCGCATTTCTTTTCAAAACCATTCCAAATAAACTCTTACATACCACATACCAATAATGAAATATGAAGAAGCAATAAACCGGGGAAAGGATCAACAACACATGAGACGACGGGTCGGGTTGTACAATTGCTCCAACAATTGCTCATCCTCGAGCGTATCCAGAGTTGTACTAAAAGCCAACCAATAGATGAATCACCTTACCAAGCATACACCTGGGTGATTCCACGTCACCTTAACTCAACCAGGTCTGATAATGCAAGACAGCTGAAATTTCACAATCCATCTAGACTACAAATCGTAGAACCACATCGCACTTACGAAATCATACCCAGAATAAACCCGAACCAGTAGTGGTAACTCACAACTGCAACCTCAGGTGAAATTGTACCACATACCACACAATCCAACACTCGAAACGATAGTCCCTATTTACAGCAGTTGCCCAGAATACTCAATTATCGATAAAAACCTCTTTTAGCTAAAGTCTTATTCCAACACTTTCATATCCCACCAATGATAATAAAACACACAGCGAACCGTAACCGTTTCCCAAATCAACCATTCACGAAGGTATTTCTTCCCTTTTGACTAAACCACAACAGATTCTGAGCTGAACCTCAATATCATTCTTCCAACAAGCTATAATCAAATATGTTCGTATCCATTAATGACTCCCCCTGATCACCTCGAATCCAACACACCACTCAGGTGATATGACACCTCAACACCGGCCTAAGCCACAACATACATAATCCACGCACCAATGAATGGTGGTCTGAACATATCCAAATTATAACAAATGACTTAAACAAAAGAGGTGTAACTCAAACAACCGCAGTACCATCATAACTTAAGGTTGGGACCCCGTCCCATATCATAGAAATATAATACCTAAATCTACCCCGAAGGGTCTAATCGCCACGTAGCCTCGCTACAATGCGTGATCCTTTCCAAACACTATTACTCATGAAGCACCTCAAGTCACCATGCTGGAATTTGACAACCACGCACGATGGATATCTGAAACCCAAACAAATCATTATACCCATGGTAAAGCAAGTAATATACACCATACGATCCTGAGAGGATACAACTGATGTGCTATTTGCTGAGCAACACCCATTATGGACTTTCAACGAGGAAACAAGGCACACAAGACGGCTTATGGAAAACTATTCCCATCATCACACTGTTGCGGTGTGCAACCCGACCCAGATAATATACCCATGGTGGTGTGCCACCCGGTCCATGCATACTCATGGCGGCATGCCATCCAATCCACACATACTCATGGCGGCGTACCACCCGATCTATATATATATCTCACACAAGGAGATGCACATCAAACAAAATTTGCTCATTACAACAAAATACCGAGTACCGGTCGTAAGCATACCAAGTGCATACAATATCAATATATAGTGTTATAAGCTACAAAACTCAAGCGCAACTGAGGTTTTCCTCTCAACTTCCACTATGAACCCCGATATCACCTTACCATATCTGCCCATAGTCTGTAAATCATAACGTCTCACAATTTAGAAAACAACTCATAGATCTCTCTAGATAGTTAATAAGCTCAGCAACGGTCGAGTCAAACTATCCCTCGACAATACGATTCAGAGCCAACCGAGTTAACTCATACTGGAACACGCATTCAAAAAGTCTCTTAACGCCTGAACTGGCTCAATAATAGCAACCTCTGCACTGACATCCATCATGAAGGCTCAATTAGGAAAAGTAATCATTCCCAGCCATTCACTGGGCCTTTAAAAGATAAACCACTCTCCAAGAACATAATCACAATGCAGCTTTCCACTCAACCAGTCTGAACTTCACCATCACATCTAAAATCCAACATACCAGCAACGAAAGATTCACTCGGCTTCCAATTCCCAATAGCCGCTAATAATAACAATACACACGATCCACAACCACTACATAGTCGATACAGGAGAACTCCCAGTCTGTAAATCATAACGTCTCACAATTTAGAAAACAACTCATAGATCTCTCTAGATAGTTAATAAGCTCAGCAACGGTCGAGTCAAACTATCCCTCGACAATACGATTCAGAGCCAACCGAGTTAACTCATACTGGAACACGCATTCAAAAAGTCTCTTAACGCCTGAACTGGCTCAATAATAGCAACCTCTGCACTGACATCCATCATGAAGGCTCAATTAGGAAAAGTAATCATTCCCAGCCATCCACTGGGCCTTTAAAAGATAAACCACTCTCCAAGAACATAATCACAATGCAGCTTTCCACTCAACCAGTCTGAACTTCACCATCACATCTAAAATCCAACATACCAGCAACGAAAGATTCACTCGGCTTCCAATTCCCAATAGCCGCTAATAATAACAATACACACGATCCACAACCACTACATAGTCGATACAGGAGAACTCCCAGTCTTCATATCCATATAGAACACGGATCACTGTACCTGATCCCAAATTCTGCCGTATGAGTACATATTACATCTCAAGTAACCAATCATCCTTTGAAATATATTCTGAAATTTCCCGGTGCCATCAACAAACTCAATTATCAACAGTCGATCCAACAAGAAAGGGATGCAATACCATCGAAGTGCCATCAACTTATCATATTGCCCTTTCTCTCATCGAATCACTTTTAAACAGTCATACCATTTTCCTTGATTATCTAAGGCTTCCTGCTGCCTGAGTGCTTTATGAATTTCCATCCTAACCTGAACTGAGACTTATCTAATCACGAACTTCCATTGATCTCATCTAGAAGAAAAATACTTACACACCTCATGCCTCACACATTCGGAGAAGATGCACCTTTTCAACCACGGTAGCAATCAACAAGAACTCTCCCAGTTTCACTTGCACACTAAACTGCCATGACTAAATCCTTCTAACCAAATCATGCTAAGCAAGTCCTCCAAAACCCAAGATCTTTTGCTGCACAATACTTGTAAGGGCTCATTACCTCAAACATATAAAAAGAATTACTCATATCCTTACCATACCATTTTGGTCTATTATCAAGCTATCCCATTCATCAAATTTCCTACCTGATTCATCATTAACTCGGTATTCCTCCTTACTGTAGCAGCAAAATGCCTTAACCCAGGTCTACCACGCGTGACTCGAACATAAGGCCACACTATCTAAGACCCATAGGCCACTGAATACCCTCTCAACCATTTTTCCAGAAATACCACATTCCAGAATACTTTACTTTGAAGAACTTCCTGCGAATTTTGAATTTGTTACCATTACTTCCAAGATACAGATACATAGAATCCCCTAGTTAGCACAAAATACCAAAAGTCTTGATCTTTTCCAATGAAAACACAGTCATTGACCACATACATAACCTTAGGACACTTAAGTACCATATGTAGAACCTTGAACAACTTAAGACTATTTTTTAGAGTCATTTACTCTATTCAATTTCCATTTATCCTTCTCAGCTAACAAAACGACTCGTGCCTCATTAGCACTCTAACACCGCATGATACGACCACGTCTTAATACAAACAAGCATCTTCCTTTTCTATACACTAAGCATTCTTTTCCAACAACAACTCGAGACATCATATTATTTTCACACATCTACGAAGCACCATATAACCTTTATTTAAATTTTCCTTCACACGTGTCATCCTTGGTTTAATGTTTGTAACTAGAACTGGTCCGCCAACATACCTAAAAACGGAACCAACATAGCACATAACCGTGCAATAAGCCAATCCATAGCAACCTCCCCAACTTGGCTCGAAGCCATACATCAAAACACCTTTAACATTTCATAACATTTTTGCTCTAATGATGTTGCAATAACATAGTGAGAATAAGCTCCTATCGGTTATAAGTGGTGAAACACAGATCTTCTAACCTGCACATAAGGACCATACCACGCTCGAACACTCCGCAGGAGATAACCCACCTGCTTCGCCTCAGTTTAGTATTTCAGCACACCTTCAACCATTATACACATAACACAACCATTTAGCTTTCCTGAGTCTAAACTCGTATATCCACACGCAACGCACTTCACTGTCCAACTAGGAGATACAAAAATATCCTTCACGCACCGATAACTCGGGGCTACATAACAAGTCACAATAGGAAATGAACGTTTAACAGTTCATCTATTATCCAGCAGACTCCTCCGTCACTACCAAATTATATAGATACATCTTGCAGCACTAACATACTCATCACATTGATATCCAACCGCTATCCTGGCTAATAAGGGCAATACTAAACATATCAGTTCAAAACACTTGCTCACACAATCAGCACCTCGGTGCTTAAGCCATAGGCAAAGATCTGACCTCAAGTCCTACAGACTGGCCCAACATGAACTCATATAGATTACCTATCGCCCCTTGATCGGGGAATCACAAGCCATCAAGGCACATATAATACTGAGTGCTCGAGTGCACATATAGACGTGTGGAAGGAATTTCAAGAGTTATATGTCAAGCTGAATCAAGTACGCACGATACCAATTCCAAAAATATGAAAGTTTCCTAAATGTTATGCAACCTCTCGAGGATAAATACAGACATTTCCGTACCGATCCACGAGACTCTACTAAACCTGCTCATGACTCGTGAGACCTAATAATCTAGGCTCTGATACCAACTTGTCACTACCTAAATCCCAAACCCGACCGTGATGGCGCCTCTCGTGAATACAAGGCTAGCAAACAAAACAAACGCTTCCTTTTTAACAGTTATTTAACATTTATAAAACAAGAACTTGATTAGCATAATCAAAAGCTCAGAAAATAACAGTGAACCATCCCGGCACAGCCCAGCATCGGGGTGTCACTAGTCATGAGCTATTACAGAGTTCACTTAGGTACTACAAGTCCAGAAATAGGAACAAAGTCTGAAGGTAACATGAACAACATAAAATAAGGGAGAGGATCTGGTGCCGTTAGCGCTGGCGATAACCTAGCTCCGCTATTATAGCAAACCTTCAATCAACTCAAAACCTGCAACCGAAGGGTCAAGTACCTGAATCTGCACATATGGTGCAGGGAATACGGTAAGTACTTCCAACTCAGTGGTAATAAGAGTAAATAATAACTGAGCAACAATAAACCATGAAAAGTAAATCAACATGATATATGGTACAGTGTTACCATTGAGAAAACAGGGAAAACGTAAAAATCCTTTAGAAAATATCTTGACTCAGTTCAAAACCTCTTTTGAGAATATCTTTTTCCAACTATTAAGAAATTAAATGCGGAAAAGGTAGTGCAAGTCAGCACAACGTCAGCCTCTCGGGCACAAACAAGTATGCACAATTGAGCTCATACACTCGCCCTATAGGAAATGTTCTTATTTCTGGTCAGCCATTGTTACCTGACCCGTTTACCTCATACAGTGTCACTGTTACCACTGTCTCAAATTCATCCTCTTTAAAAGTGATCAGAACAGTTAATAAATACCTCAAGAAATAACACAACAACAAAAAATGCACAAAAATATGAATGTGATGCAATGCACATGATGGTACACTCTGGTACCCACAACGGCTTGCACTCCGATCCATTTAACGTCGACGTCACTCACTGGGGTGTTGACAGACTCCGAAGGGGCTCTTGCAGCCCAAGCGCAATATCAAGCCATCTCGTGGCATCAATCAATTTCTGGTTAGTCATTGTTACCTGACCAATTTACATCATACAGTGTCATCACTACCACTGTTTCAAAATCACTGCTGCGGCGCGCAACCTGATCTATGCTCAGTCCAGAATAGCACATAAGCCACTTGGATTGAAAGAATTCTGAAGGAAGCAAACAAGGACATTTGGCTAGAGCCTACCTACTGTTGGGTCTGCGCGAGCTGGGAAATCTATATGATGGAGTTAGGAAGATCGAATATGGGGAAGGTCCTTCTGGGACCAAGTAGGATAGATTTATTTGATTTCCTGAATGTAATAAGTCCAAGTACCAATAGTGACTTACTTTTCTATTATCTTAATGTCATTTTGGGATTCGTCTATTTTTCATATTATGAAATAAGGCATTCATTGTCATCTAAAGTTCTCCAAATATATTTGTCTTTAGGACTACCTCAGGCACAACGAGGCTCCCAAATTAGGACACGGATTTACATTCTTGCAATATGTGTTTAAATATTGCAAACATTTCAGAACCCTTACCGACTTGTTTACCTTTTTGTTTTCCTTTTATTCTTTATTCCCATCCCCTAAGGTTGGTTCGCTCACATTGGCATCATCAGCATATCACACCAGATCTAAAGGCCCTCCACCTCCTCTCCTCTAAGCAATACAAAGAGCAAAGAGAAGGCTTAAAAGGATGACTTAAGTGGTATTTGAAAGTAAAATGCGGAAAATGCAGAAACTTAAGATAGTCGGAGTACTCCGGCACCGAATGATTTAGTCTTAAGGTTAGAAAAAAAGATATTGGAGCTACTGGGAGAACTTGAGCAGGTCCGCAAGTTGGCAAAACATATCCCTCACTCTAAATGTTCCCGACATTTATCAACAAAGCATAAAGAACCTAGAACCACTTCAAACTATACCAAACCAAAATCCACAAAACCCTCAAGCACCATATCATTATGCAACCCCACCTCAAAATCTCAATCCCTTTCCGGTACCAACTCTGCCACAACACCACCATCAACCAATCCAATACCTACCAACCACCATTTACCATACCCCCACAACACACGACAACCCATTCCCGATCCTCAAAACTTAACCAATTACCATCCCTACACCCAAGTCCCTAGCACTCATCGAAACAACCCTATATATGTGGAGACCGTACCTCACTCTACTGAACCAACTTCCTATACACCAGAATCAGCTGAGAAGACTTTCTCATCAAGAACATGGGACAAGAACTCAAGAAATTGACAAGTCAGGTATAGGGTGTCGAAGGCGGCAAATGGATAGAAGGTTTGAATTATAAAGACCTATGCAAATAGCTAGATATAGAACTGACAGAGGGGTACAAACCTCTGAAGTTTGAGGACCTATTGTGACAAGCTTGTTGGGCCGAAAAGGATGAAAAGATCCAAATAAAACTCTTATTGAGGAGTCTTACTGGAGATGCTTTGTCCTGGTACATCAGCCAGGATCCCAAGAAATGGTCCAATTGGGTGAGTATAGCATTAGATTTCATGAACCAAAGAAAATGCACCTGTTGTTTTCTACATCTAGAATCTTAAGAAGAAACCCACCGAGGCTTTCTGTGATATGCTACTCATTGGAGGTCAGAAGCGGCCAAGGTCAGACCATCTTTGGACGAGGAGCAGTTGAACAAGTTCTTCGTCAAAGCATATGATCCTCCATATTATGAAAGATTGATGGTTAGTGAAAACCATAAATTCTTTGATATCATCAAACTTGGGGAAATAATCAAGGAAGGTATCAAAAATAAGATGGTAACGAATTTTCAGGAGTTATAAGCCACAAATAAGACATCACAATTGGGCGGCATTTCAAAGAAGAAAGACGTTTGGGCAGCAATGGTAGTTCAAGGCCCGAAATCTCCGCTTACCTATCAAACACCTCCACCCACATATCAAACACCTCCACACACATACCAAGCACCACCAACTACAAATCAACAATCATCTCCCAGATATTCCCGACCAGCCACTGTCTATCGTACCTATAATTCTAATCAAATTATTTCCCATCACCTTCAACTTGCCAAAATTATCCAAGACCATGACCTACTTTTGTTTGCAAGCAACCCAGACAGTACATCGCTATTGTTGAACCCGTCGACCAACTGTATGAAAGGTTTATAACCGCAGGTTAGATCACTTATGTTCCTACTGTGGCATTAAAGAATTCATCCCAATGGTTCTATCCTTACAAAACTTGTGCATACCATTCAGGTATGAAGTGGCACACCACTGACGAATGTCGAACATTGAAAGATTTAATCCATATGCTAATTGACAACAAGTTCTTACACGCAAAGGAAGCCACATCCAATGTTCGCAATAACCCTCTCCCTAATCATAGAGGTGGTGGGATACATATGATAGAGACAAACGAAAAGAGGGATCTTGAGGGGTCAATTGGGCTTATTCTGTGACGACCCAAAGGGTCATCACTTATTTAATTAATTATTTCGAGCTTCTGAGGCCTTGAAAACCTCATTCTATATTGCCTCGATTTACGTGCATAATCCGAGCATGTAGCCGGAAAGAGTTTTTGATAGAAAATATGAATTCTATGAGAAATTTGGATAAAAATGATATTAATATTGATATGGTTGACTTCGGTCAACATTTTTGGTAAACGGATCCGACCCGAGATTGGATGGTCCCGAGAGGTCCGTAGGAAAATATGGGACTTGGACATGCGTCCGGAGTCGAATTCCGAGGCCTAGAGCCCAAGTTATGAATTTTTATGTGAAATTGTTTTTGATGTAAT
This sequence comes from Nicotiana noctiflora, assembly GCA_032618575.1. Taxonomy (NCBI): domain Eukaryota; kingdom Viridiplantae; phylum Streptophyta; class Magnoliopsida; order Solanales; family Solanaceae; genus Nicotiana; species Nicotiana noctiflora. The sequence continues at coordinate 10,487 of JASVEL010002440.1, read as the reverse complement.
TATTAAAGGAAATAAATTAATTGACCTTGGTATCGGGCTCGTATTTTGGTTCCGACGCCCGGTACAAGTCTTAAATATTATATATGTGATTTCTGTAAAGTTTGGTGACATTTGGATATCGTTTGAGATGTTTTGGACCTCGAGTCCCAAGTTTGAAAGTTTTGAAAACTAAAGGTATGAAAATCATGCATTTGAGGCTTGATTTGATGAAAACGAGGTGATATTGGCGATGTGATCGCACGAACAAGTTCATAATGTGTTTTTGAGGTTATGTACATGTTTGGTTTGGAGCCCGGGGCGCTCGGGTAAAGATTTGATAGGCCGTTGGATGAAATTCTGAATTTTTGAACTGCTGGTTTTTCACCCAACTGTTGGCTTCGCAATTGCGAAGAATTTCTCGCAATTGCGAAGGGGACAGTGTAAGGCAAGGCTCGCAAATGCGAACCTTGATCGCAAATGCGAAGCTAGCCTTGTTCGCAAATGCGAACAATTGTTCGCATTTGCGAAGGTCCCCAGTGCCTGCCTATGTTCGCAAATGCAAACAAAAGTTCGCAAATGCGAACATTCCCCATACTGCCTTGGTTCGCAAATGCGAACCATTGTTCGCAAATGCGAACACCGCCTTATACAGCATGTGTTCGCAAATGCGAACATTAGTTCGCAAATGCGCAGTGTTCGCAAATGCGAACAAATGCTCGCAAATGCAAACTTCCCAGCCTTAGCTTATTTTTCAAACTCCAGAAATTGGTCGGGGTTCGCAATTGCGAACCCATGTTCGCAAATGCGAACACAGAGACCGGAAAAACACGAATTTCAGTCATTTCTTCATTTTTTACAAAACCAAAACACTCATTTGCGATTCTTCAAGGATTTCTTCTTCATCAAAACGATTGTAAGTCACTTTTTACTTAATTCTTTCAATTCCTAACATCATTAAACATGTTTTTCATAAGAAATCAATGATTTTCATGGTAGAATTCTTGTTTTTGTTAGAAAATAGGGTTTTTCATAAATTGGGGAATTGGACCTTGAATTGAGGTCCGATTTTGAAACAAATCATATACATGAACTCGTGGGGGGATGGGTAACCGGATTTTGGTCCTAACCCCGAGTTCCGACCATGTGGGCCCGGGGTTGAAATTTACTATTCCGGGCAGAATGTTGTAAAAGTTGTATTTGGTCTTAAGAATTAGTTTGTTGAGTAGAATTGATGATATTAAATCAATTGTGTATAGATACGGTTGGATTGGAGCCAAATTGAAAGGAAAGACATTTCCACGGATTGAATTGTTCATAAGCATTCGAGGTAAGTGTTTGTTCTATCCTAGCTTGAGGGAATAGGATTACGTGTTATGTGTTATGTGATCGAGTGCGGTGTATGGGCTGTGGTGACGAGCATCTATACACTGGCGTCTAGTATGACCGTGAGTCGTTGGAAAATGTTTATTTTGAGATATACTACAGATGAATTGTTATTGTTCTCCCTTGTTGGGACTTGTTGTGAAGAAAATTATTGATTGCCCTTGATGGGACGGTTTATGAATTACTGTTTCTTTCTTTGCCCTTAACTGTGATTGTTATTTGGGTGAGGAAGAGTGATAATGCACGAACGGTGATGCCGTGCCATGTTTATTTATTTATGCACGAAGGTTAATGCCGTGCCATGTTTATTTATTGATTATGCACGAAGGATCATGCCGTGCCCTGTTATTGAACCATGTACGAAGGATCATGTCGTACTATGGATGTGAGGATGAGAGTAAAAGCACGAAGGGTGATGCCGTGTACCTTATTTGTTTATTTAGTGAGGATGAGAGTAAAAGCACGAAGGGTGATGCCGTGCAACTGCTTGCTATTTCTTGAATTGATATTACTTGTGTTCACATTATACCTTGTTTTTCCTTGTGAATTTATTAACTGTGGTTAATTGTTGAATTCTTTAAGATATTCCTTATTGTGTTAATACTTGATTATTTCTTGTTATTTTGTGGTACACATATATATATTGAATTGCACAAGTTTATGCGGGTGTCTGGTCCTAGGCTTGTCACTACTTCGCCGAGATAGGCCAGGCACTTACCAGCACATGGGGTCGGTTGTGCTGATGCTACACTTCTGTGCATTTTTGCACAGGTCCAGGTTACGATCAGGAGCAGCAGCAGCAGTAAATCGATTGCGTGGGAGCTAATCATATATGAGACCGAGGTAGCTTGCAGACGTCCGCAGGCCCGGCGTCTCTCTCTTTATTTATGTTATTAGCTGTAGTCTCTTTGTTCCGAGACAAACAGAATTATGTTATATTTCCTTCAGACTTTTATGTGTAGTATTCTATAGTAGTTCGTGAGTTGGTGACTCCACGTCTTGGGTAGAGGATTTCAGTATGATTTTCACTTTGTAATTAGTTATTTCCATTTCGATAAAGTATTCCGCATTTGTTTAATTAAAATTGTGTTAAAAACAGGATAGTATGAATACAGCGGCTTGCCTAGCTACCACGAGTAGGCGCCATCACGATCCCGATATTGGGGGAAAAATCCGGGTCGTGACAAGTTGGTATCAGGAGCTCTAGGTTACATAGGTCTCACCACTCACGAACAAGCTTAGTAGAGTTTGAGAGGTAGGTACGGAGACGTCCGTACTTGTCCTCCAGAGTCTATTGAGTTAGGAAAGAGTCTCTCATTTGTTCTTTCTTGTCGTGCGACTTGTTCCTCAATTACTGATTGAATTTCTATTCTGTCCTTTCGCAGATGGTGAGGACACGCGCTTCTTCGTCCGCTGACCAGCAGCCCGAGCCCCAGGCAGCTCCCGTGAGGGGCAGGGGCCAAGGCCGTATCAGAGGCCGTGGTAGGGGTAGAGCTCAGCCCCATGTAGCTACCCCAGAGGTGGAGCCTCATATTGAGATTGACGAGGAGGTTCCGGTTCCAGCAGCTCCAGTGGGCCCAGCTCAAGTCCCAGGAGAGGCTTTATTTACCCCGGATCTCCGGGATGCTTTGGTCAGAATAGCGGGATTCATGGACAGCATTGCCAGAGCGGGTTTATTATCAGTTGCCCCAGCCACTTCTCAGGCTGGAGGAGGGGCCCAGACTCCTATTGCTCATACTCCGGAGCCAGTAGCTCCTCAGCCTCAGGCACCAGTAATTCAGCTAGCTGTGGCCACTCAGTCAGGTACCACAGCTCATGTCGGTGATGGAGCGGCCATGACTTCTGACTCGTTATGAAGACTTGATCGGTTCTCCAAGTTATTTACCACTACATTCATTGGAGCCGCATCAGAGGATCCTCAGGACTTTTTATTCAGTTGCCATGAGATTCTCAAGACTATGGGGATCGTGGAGACAAACAGAGTTGACTTCTGTACCTTCAGACTTGCAGGATCCGCCAAGACTTGGTGGAGAGATTATTGCTTGACTCGACCAGCAGGGTCCCCAGCTTTATCATGGGACCAGTTTGCGGAACTATTTATGGAGAAGTTTCTCCCTGCTACTCAGAGGGATGTACTTCGGAGGCAGTTTGAGCGCCTCCATCAGGGCACTATGACAGTTACACAGCATGAGACGAGATTTATCGACTTGGCTCGTCATGTAGTGGTGATACTTCCCACGGAGCGGGAGAGAGTCCGCAGGTTTATAGATGGGCTTAATCAGCCGATTAGACTCCAGATGGCTATGGGCGTGGGGAGTGACATATCATTTCAGGAGGCAGCCAATGCAGCACGCAGAGTTGAGATGGCTCTTGCTCGGGGAGGTGGTTATTCTTCAGACAAGAGGGCTCGTCATTCAGGCAAGTTTAATGGCTCTTCTTCTGGTGGCAGGGAAGCTTTTGATAGGGGCCAGTCTTCCAGGCCTTTCCATTCCGCCCTTCAGGCTTCACAGGGTGGACCAGGCGATCGTGGGTTTCATGAGCAGTATTTAGATCAGTCTCCTATTAGTGCCCAGCCTCTTCAGAATGTTTGCAGAGGCCATTCAGGTCGTCAGGGCCAGCGGCCCCATCAGCCTAAGGGTTGCTACGGTTGTGGTGACCCAGGTCATCTTGTCAGATTCTGCCCTCGAGCGCTAGGCAACACTCAGCAACGGGGCCCTCGTCCCATGATTTAGGCCCCAGCTGACCCTCAGCCTGCCCAGCCAGCCAGAGGTGGGGGTAGAGATCATAGAGGTGGAGGTGGAGACCGTAGAGGTGGAGACCGTCCAGCCAGAGGCAGAGGATAGCCAGTTGATGACCGTCCTAGGGATGTAGCTCATAGGGGAGGTGCGGATCCCCGATTCTATGCTTTGCCAGCCAAGCCAGAGGCGGAGGCATCAGATGCTGTGATTATAGGTACTATTCTTGTGTGTGGCAGAGGTGCTTCAGTATTATTTGACCCCGGATCTACATATTCCTACGTGTCTTCCTACTTCGCACCGTATTTGGCTGTGCCCAGCTATGCCCTAGATATTCCAGTTTATGTGTCTACACCAGTGGGTGACTCTATAGTAGTCGATCGGGTGCATCGTTCGTGCATAGTTATATTCGGGGGTCTTGACACCCGTATTGATCTGTTGCTTTTGGATATGGTAGATTTTGATGTCATATTGGGGATGGACTAGTTGTCCCCATACCATGCTATTCTGGATTGCCATGCTAAGACGGTGACCTTAGCCTTGCCAGAATCACCCCGACTAGAGTGGAAAGGTACCTCAAGCCACTCCGTTCGCACTGTTATTTCTTATGTTAAGGCTCGACGCATGGTCGAGAAGGGGTGTCTAGCTTATCTGGCTTATGTTCGTGATTCCAGCGCAGAGGTTCCTTCCATTGATTCAGTTCCTATTGCACGGGAGTTTCCTGAGGTTTTTCCTTCAGACCTGCCGGGCATGCCACCCGACAGGGATATTGATTTCTGTATTGATTTGGCACCGGGCACTCAGCCCATCTCTATTCCACCCTATCGTATGGCCCCGCCGGAGTTAAAAGAGTTGAAAGATCAGTTGCAGGACCTTCTTGAGAAGGGTTTTATCAGGCCCAGTGTTTCCCCCTGGGGAGCACCTGTATTATTTGTAAAGAAGAAGGATGGCTCGATGCGGACGTGTATTGATTACCAGATAGCTAAACAAGGTGACTATCAAAAATAAATATCCACCGCCGAGGATTGATGATTTGTTTGACCAGCTCCGGGAGCAAGGGTATTCTCTAAGATAGACTTGAGGTCGGGCTACCATCAGCTGAAGATCAGGGCGGCTGACATTCCTAAGACAGCCTTTCGCTCTAGATATGGGCATTATGAGTTCTTGGTCATGTCCTTCGGGTTGACCAATGCCCCAGCAGCATTCATGGAGTTGATGAATCAGGTATTCAGGCCTTACTTAGATCTGTTCGTGATAGTATTCATAGATGACATTCTGGTGTACTCCCGCAGCCAGGAGGAGCACGAGCAGCACCTTAGAGTGGTTCTTCAGACTCTGAAAGATAACCACCTATATGCCAAATTTTCTAAATGTGAGTTCTGGCTGAGTTCGGTAGCATTTCTGGGTCACATTGTATCAGTGGAAGGTATTCAAGTAGACCCAAAGAAGATTGAGGCAGCCTAGAATTGGCCTCGACCAGCTTCAGTGACTGAGATCCGGAGTTTCTTGGGATTAGCAGGTTACTACCGTCATTTTGTAGAGGGATTTTCTTTTATTGCAGCCTCGATGACCAGGTTGACCCAGAAGGGTGTCCAGTTCCAGTGGTCAGAGAAGTGTAAGGTGAGCTTTCAGAAGCTCAAGACAGCCTTGACCACCGCGCCCGTGTTGATACTACCTACAGGTGCAAGGCCTTATACAGTTTATTGTGACGCATCTCGTACAGGGCTTGGAGCGGTATTGATGCAGGATGGTAAGGTTATCGCTTAGGCTTCGAGGCAGTTAAAAATACATGAGAAATATTATCCAGTTCATGATCTTGAGTTAGCAGCAGTGGTTCATGCCTTAAAGATCTGGAGGTATTATCTATATGGTGTGACATGTGAGGTGGACACTGATCACAAAAGCCTACAGTACTTGTTCAAGCAGAAGGAGTTGAATCTACGACAGCCGAGATGGTTAGAGTTGCTAAAAGACTATGATGTTACTATCTTATATCACCCAGGTAAGGCCAATGTGGTGGCCGATGCTTTGAGTAGAAAGTATGCCAGCATGGGTAGTCTTGCATACATTCCGGTCAGTCAGAGACCATTAGCTCTAGATGTCCATGCCTTAGCCAACCGGTTCGTGAGATTAGACATTTCTGAGCCTAGCAGGGTGTTAGCCTGCACGGTCGCTCGTTCTTCGTTATTAGAGCGTATCCGTGAGAGGCAATTTGATGATCCTCATTTGCGTGAGTTGAGAGATACAATACAACGGGGAGGTGCCACATAGGTAAACCTAGATGAGGATGGGGTATTGAAATTGCAGGGTCGAGTTTGTGTGCCCAATGTCGAAGGGATTCGGGAGTTGATCTTAGCAGAGGCCCATAGTTCGCGGTATTCTATTCACCCAGGTGCCGCGAAGATGTACCAAGACTTACGACAACATTATTGGTGGCGCAGAATGAAGAAAGATATCATTGCGTATGTCGCTCGGTGTCTAAATTGTCAGCAGGTGAAATATGAGCACCAGAGACCTGGTGGTGTATTCCATAGGATTGAAATTCCCGAGTGGAAATGGGAGCGGATCACTATGGACTTCGTTACTGGACTTCCTTTGACTCGGAGGAAATTTGATGCTATTTGGGTCATTGTTGATAGGTTGACCAAATCAACACACTTTATTCCAGTATCTGTCTCCTACTCGTCGGAGAGGTTAGCGGAGGTTTACATTAGGGAGATTGTTCGTCTCCATGGGGTGCCAGTATCTATTATCTCTGATCGGGGAACGCAGTTTACCTCGCGGTTCTGGAGAGCGGTCCAGCGGGAGTTAGGCACCCAGGTTCAGTTGAGTACAGCATTTCATCCTCAGACGGATGGCCAGTCCGAGAGGACTATTCAGATTCTAGAGGACATGCTTCGAGCCCGTGTTATTGATTTCGGAGGCTCGTGGGATCAGTTTCTGCCATTAGCAGAGTTCGCCTACAATAACAGTTACCAATCTAGCATCCAGATAGCCCCGTATGGGGTGTTGTATGGTAGGCGATGTAGATATCCAGTTGGATGGTTTGACCTGGGAGAGGCTCGGTTGTTGGGTACAGACTTAGTTCAGGAGGCCTTGGATAAGGTCAAGACTATTCAAGAGAGATTACGTTCAGCTCAGTCCAGGCAGAAGACTTATGCGGATCGTAAGGTTCGAGATGTAGATTTCATGGTTGGCGAACGAGTATTGCTCCGAGTTTCGCCTATGAAGGGCGTGATGAGGTTTGGGAAGAAGGGCAAGCTCAGCCCTAGGTATATTGGTCCATTTGAGATTCTAGACAGAGTGGGAGGGGTGGCTTACAGATTAGCTTTGCCGTCTAACTTATCAGCCGTGCATCCAGTTTTTCATGTATCTATGCTTCGGAGATACCACGACGATCCCACACATGTATTAGACTTCAGTACCGTCCAATTGGACAATGATCTATCTTACGAGGAGGAGCCGGTGGCTATTCTAGACCGGCAGGTTCGACAGCTGAGGTCGAAGAGTTATCCTTCTGTGCGTGTTCAGTGGAGAGGTCAGCCTCCCGAGGCATCGACCTGGGAGTCCGAGTCTGATATGCGGAGCCGCTACCCACACTTGTTTCCTGACTCAGGTACTTCTTTTTTTGTCCGTTCGAGGACGAACGGTTGTTTTAGAGGTGGAGATTGTGACGACCCAAAGGGTCATCACTTATTTAATTAATCATTTCGAGCTTCTAAGGCCTTGAAAACCTCATTCTATGTTGCCTCGATTTACGTGCACAATCCGAGCATGTAGCCGGAAAGATTTTTTGATAGAAAATATGAATTCTATGAGAAATTTGGATAAAAATGATATTAATATTGATATGGTTGACTTCGGTCAACATTTCTGGTAAACGGATCCGGACCCGAGATTGGATGGTCCCGAGAGGTCCGTAGGAAAATATGGGACTTGGACATGCGTCCGGAGTCGAATTCCGAGGCCTAGAGCCCAAGTTATGAATTTTTATGTGAAATTGTTTTTGATGTAATTATTAAAGGAAATAAATTAATTGACCTTGGTATCGGGCTCATATTTTGGTTCCGAACGCCCAGTACAAGTCTTAAATATTATATATGTGATTTCTGTAAAGTTTGGTGACATTTGGATGTCGTTTGAGATGTTTTGGACCTCGAGTCCCAAGTTTGAAAGTTTTGAAAACTAAAGGTATGAAAATCATGCATTTGAGGCTTGATTTGATGAAAACGAGGTGATATTGGCGATGTGATCGCACGAACAAGTTCATAATGTGTTTTTGAGGTTATGTACATGTTTGGTTTGGAGCCCGGGGCGCTCGGGTAAAGATTTGATAGGCCGTTGGATGAAATTCTGAATTTTTGAACTGCTGGTTTTTCACCCAGCTGTTGGCTTCGCAATTGCGAAGAATTTCTCGCAATTGCGAAGGGGACAAGCTCGCAAATGCGAACTTTTATCGCAAATGCGAAGCCCCTTTTGGCCCAGCCTTGTTCGCAAATGCGAACAATTGTTCGCATTTGCGAAGGTCCCCAGTGCATGTTCGCAAATGCAAACAAAAGTTCGCAAATGCGAACATTCCCCATACTGCCTTGGTTCGCAAATGCGAACCATTGTTCGCAAATGCGAACACCGCCTTATACAGCATGTGTTCGCAAATGCGAACATTAGTTCGCAAATGCGAACATCCCTTTGTCTGCCAGCGTTCGCAAAATGTTCGCAAATGCGCACTTCCCAGCCTTAGCTTATTTTTCAAACTCCAGAAATTGGTCGGGGTTCGCAATTGCGAACCCATGTTCGCAAATGCGAACACAGAGACCTGAAAAACACGAATTTCAGTCATTTCTTCACTTTTTACAAAACCAAAACACCCATTTGCGATTCTTCAAGGATTTATTCTTCATCAAAACGATTGTAAGTCACTTTTTACTTAATTCTTTCAATTCCTAACATCATTAAACATGTTTTTCATAAGAAATCAATGATTTTCATGGTAGAATTCTTGTTTTTGTTAGAAAATAGGGTTTTTCATAAATTGGGGAATTGGACCTCGAATTGAGGTCCGATTTTGAAACAAATCATATACATGAACTCGTGGGGATGGGTAACCGGATTTTGGTCCTAACCCCGAGTTCCGACCATGTGGGCCCGGGGTTGAAATTCACTATTCCGGGCAGAATGTTGTAAAAGTTGTATTTGGTCTTAAGAATTAGTTTGTTGAGTAGAATTGATGATATTAAATCAATTCGTGTATAGATACGGTTGGATTGGAGCCAAATTGAAAGGAAAGACATTTCCACGGATTGAATTGTTCATAAGCATTCGAGGTAAGTGTTTGTTCTATCCTAGCTTGAGGGAATAGGATTATGTGTTATGTGTTATGTGATCGAGTGCGGTGTATGGGCTGTGGTGACGAGCATCCATACACTCGCGTCTAGTATGACCGTGAGTCGTTGGAAAATATTTATTTTGAGATATACTACAGATGAATTGTTATTGTTCTCCCTTGTTGGGACTTGTTGTGAAGAAAATTATTGATTGCCCTTGATGGGACGGTTTATGAATTACTGTTTCTTTCTTTGCCCTTAACTGTGATTGTTATTTGGGTGAGGAAGAGCGATAATGCACGAAGGGTGATGCCGTGCCATGTTTATTTATTTATGCACGAAGGTTAATGTCGTGCCATGTTTATTTATTGATTGTGCACGAAGGATCATGCCGTGCCCTCTGTTATTGAACCATGTACGAAGGATCATGCCGTACTATGGATGTGAGGATGAGAGTAAAAGCACGAGGGGTGATGCCGTGTACTTTATTTGTTTATTTGGTGAGGATGAGAGTAAAAGCACGAAGGGTGATGCCGTGTACTTTATTTGTTTATTTGGCGAGGATGAGAGTAAAAGCACGAAGGGTGATGCCGTGCAACTGCTTGCTATTTCTTGAATTGATATTACTTGTGTTCACATTATACCTTGTTTTTCCTTGTGAATTTATTAATTGTGGTTAATTGTTGAATTCTTTAAGATATTCCTTATTGTGTTATTACTTGATTATTTCTTGTTATTTTGTGGTACACATATATATATTGAATTGCACAGGTTTACGTGAGTGTCTGGTCCTAGGCTTGTCACTACTTCGCCGGGATAGGCCAGGCACTTACCAACACATGGGGTCGGTTGTGCTGATGCTACACTTCTGTGCGTTTTTGCACAGGTCCAGTGTCACGCCCCAAATCGAGGAACATGACCGGCGCCTGACCGGGTTGCCCCAGTCAACACAGGGGTACGTCCGCAGGCCCGGCGTCTCTCTCTTTATTTATGTTATTAGTCGTAGTCTCTTTGTTCCGAGACAAACAGAATTATGTTATATTTCCTTCAGACTTTTATGTGTAGT